>CANUEX010036276.1:0-120629 GCA_948099535.1 Jatropha multifida
AAGTCCATCCAAAAACTCATTAAGATTCAAAGAACTTCAAAAGCATGAAACAAAATCAATGCTCTTCCTCTCAAAGAGGGTTCGGCCACTTATAGTTAATGGGGAAGGAGGTGTTTCCCTTCCCTTTTAACCATTCTACCACGCTTAAGGATCATGGGAAATCAATTTAAAGCATTCAAACATCCATTTCTCAACACAATTCACATAATTCCCCAAAATCATTAAAAATACCAAAATTTCAAATTTAAAGAAATTGAAAGGGAAATGAAAATACTAGTGCACTAACCTTTCAATCAAGCTTTAAGAAGCTTAGAAAGCTTCACACTTTAGCCTTTCCTTTCCCTTTGGTGGAGGGTTCTCCCACTTCTTCAAAGTAAGAAAAAGTGCACATTAAAATCAAAATTAACAAAAGAAATGAATGGAGCATGATTTAATGCATTAATCCCATGCCTAAACCTTGAATTCTACTTATTAAATCATAAAATTCAAAATCAACAACTTACTTGCTTCAATGGCAACTTCAGTTATCCTTGCTTTTAATCACCAATTTCAACTTCTACTACTTATTTCTTAAGAATTAATCTCTATGCGATGGTTTAATTAGGTAGTTTAGTGGTAATTTGGAGGTAGAAAAATGAAAGAAAATGGAGGAAGAAGAGAAGAAGATGGTGGCGTTGGAGAAGAAAGGAAGAGAGAGAACGTGTTGATGAGTGGTAATTTTAAGTAGCAAAGTCAAACTTTGCGTCCTAATTTTATGCCAAATGAATGACTATGATCAAGTCTTAAGTAATCTCATCCAATGGCTCTAAATATTCATCAAATAACTCTTTTCCAAATATTATTTAACTCCACCCATTAATTAAATTAACTCCACAAAAATAATTCCTTAATTATTCCTTAATATACCACACTAAAAATAATATTCACTAAATGTCTTAATTCATAAAAAATATTCATAAAATATTTTCTGCCCACCTAAATTATGCAAACATGCTCCAAAAATATTAAATAAAATAATAGACACACGTAGTAATTTTTTCGGACCGAAACAATGCCAAGTCCTGGACCGATGGTACCATTCACAGACTGGTAAATCACTATTGACGACATTGAAAACAGTCTGTTATATGTGTAACACCCCGATTCCTGAATACTCGAGAGAATTATGAGAGATAATTTTCTAATGATTTAATTCTCCTATTTATTAAATATATAAATAATTTGACTATATTTTTTATCCATCACTAATTATATTTGTTAAGATTTTTTTATTACTGTAAATGGTCTTGTCCATAACTAATTAGAATTTTTTAATTTGTAGAATAATTATATGGTCTTATCGATGGTTGTTAATAAATATTAGTACTTATTTATTAAGATACAAATTCTAATACATTTGATACATAATTGTCAAAATAAAAAATTATTAAGAATCAATATGATTAATATAATACATATTTATAAAGATTATTGGCATTTAATTTATAATAATTGAAACATATATATATATATATATATATATATATATATATATATATATATATATATATATATATATAAATATTATTTATATTATAAGAAAGGAAAAAGGAATTGAAAAGATAAAATAAAATAAAAAAGAAAAACATAAAGGAAAAGAGAAAAGAAGAAAGAGGAAAGAAGTAAACGATTAAAAAAAAATGCAAAACACTCTCTCCCTCTCTCTTCCTCTCCTTCCCTAACGCGAGCTCCCTCTTCAAATTGAGTCTATTTATGCTGCTAAGACTAATTGGATATTGTTGAATTTCTTGAATGGATGTTTTATTGAAATGGTGTTGATACTATTCTATCATTTTTATATGGTCAACTACTGAATTTTAAGTAAGGATTTCTATTGCTATTATTATTGTTAAAGTATCTTTTTATAAAGCTCTTTATTGAGTTTTAAGAGAAATTGATTTGGAAGTAGAGTATATGAAAGAAATATTTTCATACTAAATTTTATTTTTAACCATTATGATTATTGGAAGAAAAGTGAAATTACATTCTAATTTATATATATGCACCACTAAGCAGTTTTGCTTAACGATAGTATTTTTTGTACCATCGCAGGAAAATGAAAGGAGAAAGCAGGAGCTACTTCTGTAGTTTTTGAGTTTAATATTTTTAATTAAAATTTTGTATGATTTATAATAATATTAATAGAACACTCATATGTATATGAGCAGATATAGGTAAATAAAGTTTATTCAAACTCTTAATCCTATTATAGAATATATAAGTTATATTTCCATATGCATTTTATTTAGTACTTATAGTATTTTACCATTATTATTATTATTCATGAAAATACATATGTAAAGGAAATAGATCCAGTATATAACTGCATTTCGTTGGGCTTATGGTTTCCGGAACCATTCATGCTTTCGACAATGAAATTGATTTTAAGAAATTTTATTGTCTCAACTATTTTATTTAGCTTTGTAGAAGTTAAATTCTATATGCCTAATAAATTACTAAAGGCATTTCTTTATAGCATATGGAAGAACCAAAAGAGGATTTAAACTTACTTTTTTATAACTAATTTACTTTTCTACAATATATAAATGAATGAATAAAAATTTTTAAGTCCCTTGTAGTATTGTTGACCATGATTTTAGCACCAAGTTGTAGAAAATTCCACTACAGTTCCAACAGCGTGGGAATCAGCTCGATCAAACATCATTTGGGTCTCGAACGGACTCTCGAAAGCCTAAAAATCCAGATATCAAAGATGAAGGGCATACTAGTAATAAGTTAGAATTGACGCCGGCCACCATAACGGCGACACTGATCACCTCGACGGTGGTGTTGACCAGGCTGCCATCGGGATCCTCCGCCGGCGCCAAAAAGCAAATCTCTAGCGTCGTTTTTGTGGCGGCCAGCGCCGACCAGGCCGGCTCAGTCACCCCCTTTGCCTATAAAAGGCACACTTCCCTCCCCCCCTCTAATCAAGCACCTCTTGTTGCTTGATCGAGCACTTCTCAAGCATCAATGACTCTCATTCTTACTTTTGGGATTCTACGACCACAAAGTCTGACTTTGCTCATATTTCATAGTTGAGTTTAAAGCTCGACTTGGCTTTCAAAAGTCGATCCTTTTAACATTTATCCACACTTTGACCTTCCTTAAGCCAAAGCTACTAGTTAGGTGATTCATTATTAATCAAATTTAGCGATTGATTAATAATTCGTCATTTAACAATAGTATATAAGACTATAATACAGGTCCTCGTACCCTACCTTAGCTTTTATTTGGATGAAGACTCAACCTCCTTTGTCAACAACCCATCGCGGCGCTCCAATCAGGCTGCATCACAAGGGTATAATCATTCAAACTCAGACATTGTCAATTAAAGCCCAATCTGTCCGGCACCTTATCAATTGTTAAGCCTGGTCCATCTGGCACTATGCATGTTTTTTGCTTGATTTATTTGGCAAACTAAGCCTAGTCCATCCAGAAAAACCTCAAAACCAATTTTCAAACAAAGCCCGAAATCAGCCAGCACATCAGTAAGCCCACTGTAAGAGTGGCACCTTCAAAACCCCACCATCCCGATCGATGGTAGAACTTCATGCACCTTTATCCTCATACAAATGAGGTACGAAGGCATACCTACGGATTTCAACCTAAGTAACAGGCCCCCGACCAAACTGACTGATTGGGGCTTAGAGGAATGTGTTGCACGACCTAAAACCCCTCGATAACGGGGCTAGAGTCGAGCTCCCCTCTGAAATACACAACCTTTATTTCAATTGCTTACTTTTAATGCACTATATTTTACATATTGATGTAACATCCGCCGCCCAAACCCGGAGAATCAGACGGCGGATGCCACATTCGGTGCCAGAGCACCGTCTTATGTCACTCACTAACTCTATATCATATATTAGAAGTGGTTATATTTTCATAAGGTGATAAGTAATTAAAAATTTTAAAAAGTATTTAAGGAAATTCCTATGAAAATTTCGCAAGAGTTTCCCCTAAAAATTAACTTGCCACACAAAGAAAATTTACACACTTCCAATATCAACCTCAAAACCTCAACTCCAAATTGTTACAAAGATCACGCATCACTTCTAGAGGTTATATTAATTCAATTACGTACTAACATAAAATTTCACCATTCATTCCAAAAATATATATATTTCAACATTCATACACCAAACATATAATCAAATAATATTACTTAAAATATTCACCAATCTCATTAATTACATTATCAATATTTACAACTTCAGTCTTTTGCAATAATATTATACATGCCATAATTTACATCCTACAACATGATTCTACCCAAAAACTATGCTTCTACTCTGATGCTACCTCTTTGGTCTTCACGTAGTACCCACAACTCACAACCTGCGCGTGATAAAAATCAATGCGCTGAGTGGAAGACTCAGTGGTGCTAAATAATTATAAATTAAAATAACAAAGAAATATCAAGTAATAAATAAAAAATATCTTGAAAATACTTAAATCAGAATATATATTAAGTACCGAAAATATGTTAAAAAAATCCAATATTTCAAAAAATCATAAAGAAATTTGCACCATAAAAATTTATACCAAACTCAATATAAATAAGTAATATCACAAATACCAGTATGTTTTTTATTTTTTTATAACGAAATAAAATTCTTTTTTTTTATTTAGGCTCTTACCAATACCGAATGAATGTAAGCAAATTTGATCGTGGCCTATGAAAGAACCACCCACCAATCACACAATCGTGGCTTGTGGAAGCGCCACCGTGGCCTGTGCAAGCAGTACCACAAATAATAAGCGCGTCCGCCTATTTATAAGGGCTGATAACCCTAGCATATGATCATATCTCCACCAAACAGAATGGGTTGATAACCCGAGCATGCTCACATATCGCAATAAATCTCATCATACCACATTTCGATCATGTATAGTAGAGCCCAAAATAAATGCATTCTCCCACAATAAATCTTATTTCTCATTCACCGTTCCTTATTCAAAAACATTCTATAATTAACACTTATTATTTCAAAACCACTTAATTTACAACTTATAACATCCATCAAAATCAATTCATATTTCAAGTGAAGAGCTTTCTTTCATAATGCCTTCATTAAAGAAAATAATTATCAACTTAAAATCACTCTTTGAAATCATTAAATCCATTTCTTTGAACACCTAACCATAAAACCCAATTTACCATTTCAAAACCTTCTTTAAGTCATGAAAAATACTTACACATTGAAATTCAAATTGAAGCTTTAAACCATCACCAAATTACTTATTAATAAGCTCATTTAAATTAAAATCAAGCTTGAAAATGAAAGAAACACAATGGCCCATAACCTTACCAAGGTTCGGCCTTTCCTCTAAATCAATGAGGAAATGACTTCTTTCCAAATTAATTTCATAAATCATAAGAAAACACATTTGAAAACTCATTCAAGTTCAAATTAAGCATAAAAGTCAAAGGACATAAAGTGTCCTTCACCATGAGTGGTTCGGCCACTCTTAGTTAAAGGGGAAAGGAATGTTTTCTTTCCCTTCCAGTCATTCTTCCATGCTTAAGAGTTAGGGAAAATCACATTAAAACCATCAAACAACAATTCCCCAACTCAATTCACACACATTCTAAAAAAATCAACCAAAACCTAAAAATTACAACTTAAAGAAATTGAAAGGAAATTGAAGGTATTATAGCACTAAACTCTTAATTAAGCTTAAACAAGCTTAGAAGACTCTATTCCTTAGCCTTCTCTTTGCCCTTTGAGGATGGTTCTCCAACCTCTTCAAAGTAGGAGAAAATCCCATCAAAATAAAAAATTAACATAGAAAATGAAAGGAGCATGACTTAATGCATTAATTCCATGTCTAATCCTAGAATTCTACTCAATAAATCACAAAACTCAAAAATTACAACTTACCTCTTCAAAGGCAACTTCAATTCTCTTAGTCTTTATTCACAATTTCCAACTCCTACTACTTGTTTCTTAAGGTTTAATCACAATTCTTTGGTTTAATTAGGTAGTTTAGTGGTAATTGGAGGTATGAAAATGAAAGAAAAATGGAGGAAGAAGAGAGTGAAAATGGTGTGGAGATGGTGGAGAGAAGAAAGAGAAAGTGTTGGTAACTTAAGTTGCAAAGTCAAACTTTGCTTCCTCATTTTATGCTAAATCAAGGACTATGATCAAGTCCTAGGTAATCTCATCCAATGACTCTAAATATTCCTTAAATAATTCTCTTCTAAATATTATTTAACTCCACAAATTAATTAAATTAACTCCACAAAAATAATTCCTCATTTATTCCTTAATATACCACACTAAAAGTAATATTCATTAGTTGCCGCAATTCTCCAAAAATATTCATGAAATATTCTCTACCCACCTAAATCATGCAAACATGCTCCAAAAATATTAAATAAAATATTAGACACATGTAATAATTTTTTTGGACCGAAATAATACCAAGTCCCGGACCGATGGTACTATTTACACACCGATAAATCACTATTAACGACACTGAAAAACAGTCTGTTACATTTCTCCCTCCTTAAAAGAAATTCGTCCTTGAATTTACCTGATGTAAATAACTGAGGATGCTGCTGTCGCATATCCTCTTCTCTTTCCCAAGTAGCCTCCTCTGTCTTATGGTTCCTCCATAGGACCTTTACTAGAGGCATTCTCTTTTTCCTTAATTCTTTAACCTCTCTAGCAAGTATCCTTATGGGTTCTTCCTCATACGTCAAATTCGGCTCAATGGTGATAGATTCAGCTGAAATCACATTTTAAGGATCCGATCTATATCTCTGTAGCATGGATACATAAAAGACATTATGTATCCGATCCATGTCTGGTGGTAAAGCTAGTCTATAGGCCAACAGTCCTACACGCTCTAAGATCTCGTATGGTCCTATGAACCTAGGACTAAGCTTACCCTTCTTATCAAATCTCAAAACTTTCTTCCATGGCGACACCTTCAAGAACACTCTATCATCCACTGCATACTCGATATCCTTCCTCTTAAGATCAGCATATGACTTTTGACGATCTGAAGCCGCTTTCAACCTTTCCCTTATGATCCTCACCTTATCCTTTGCATCTCGGATCAAATCTGGAGCCACTATCTTGCCCTCACTAAGCTCCATCCAACATAAAGGTGTCCTACACCTCCTACCATATAAAGCCTCAAATGGAGCCATCTGAATACTCGACTAATAACTATTATTGTAGGCAAACTCGACCAGTTGAATATACTTCTCCCAACTACCCTCAAACTCTATCACACAAGCCCTCAACATATCCTCAAGCACCTGAATCACCCGCTCTGACTGACCATCTGTCTGCGGATGGAAGGCTATGCTGAAATGCAATCTAGTACCCAGAGCCTCATGTAACTTATTCCAAAACCTCGAAGTAAACCTTGTATCTTTATCAGAAATAATGGAGGAAGGATCTCCATGCAATCTCACAATCTCATCAATGTAGAGCTCCGCGTACTACTCCAAGGTGTAGTCAGTCTTGACAGGAAGAAAATGCACTGACTTAGTCAATCTGTCAACTATGACCCAAATAGCATCTTTCTTCCTGGGTGTAGTAGGCAAACCAACCACGAAATCCATAGTAATCCTATCCCATTTCCACTCTAAAACAGAGATAGGGTGTAGCAAACCTGATGGGATCTGATGCTCTGCCTTAACCTATTGACAGGTCAAGCATCTGGATATAAAACCTGCAATGTGCCTCTTCATAGCCGGCCACTAATATTGCATCTTCAAATCCTGATACATCTTATTACTGCCTGGATGCATGGAATACGGGCTACTGTGGGCCTCCTCTAGGATACTCCTCCTCAACTCTGGGATCTTAGGCACACAAATTCGACCTCCAAAGTACAAGTAATCATCTCTAATCTCAAACCTCTTCTTCTTACCCTCTCTGACAAAGCCTTTCCTCTTGGTAATGGTCTCATCACCCTACTGTGCATCCTTGATCTGCTGAAGTAGGCTAGGTCTCACCATAAGCTCTGCTATAAGAGCAGCATCTCTAGCCACTGATTACTGGACATTCATCGCACGAAGGGCAACTAAGGACTTCCTGCTCAAAGCATCTACAACTACATTAGCTTTAACCTTATGGTAATCTATGGTGAAATCATAGTCCTTAAGTAGCTCTAACCATCTACGCTACCTCAGGTTAAGCTCTCTCTGCGTAAGTAGATACTTAAGGCTCTTATGATCCGTAAACAAGTGACATCTCTCACCATACAGATAATGCCTCCAGATCTTCAAAGCAAACACAATAGCTGCTAACTCCAAATCATGGGTAGGGTAGTTCTTCTCATGTGGCTTAAGCTGTCAAGAAGCATAAGGAACTACCTTGCCCTCTTGCATAAGCACACTGTAAGACCCACCGTCCAATCCCGGAGAACCAGACGACGGATGCCACATTCGGTGCCGGAGCACCATCCTATTCTACTCATTAACTCCATAGTGTATATTAGAAGTGATTATTTTTCTGTGTGAAGCAAGTAATTTAAAATAATCAATAAAGGTTTTAGGGATGATCTTACAGAAAATAAAATTATGAAGGTAAATTAAAATTTTTCGCAAGAGATCCCTTTAAAAATTTACTTGCCACACAAAGAAAATTAAATACACTTCCAATATTAGCTCCCAAACCTCAACTCTAATTTTATTCAAATCATCAGCAAGCACTTCTAAAATTTTTAAGATCAAATCAATCTCATTATACCATTGTCCATCCAAGGTAAATATATATATATCTTCATACATTCACCATTCAAGATAACTAAATATGTCATCACTCACACATCAAACAAATAATAAAATAATAATACTAAATCGGCCACCGATTTCATTAAAAATTTATTCAAATACTTACAACCTTAATATTATTCACAAGAGTCTATACATGCCATGGTTTACATTAGTATACCTGTCCTACCCAAAATGCTATATCTACGCTGATGCCCTCTTCTGGTCCCGACAGGTGCCCTTCGCTCCTAACCTGCGCGTGATAGAAATCAACACGCTGAGTGGAAGACTCAGTGGTGCTAAATAATTATAAACTTAAAACATCCAAAGAACACCAAATAACTAATTTCAAACAATACACTTTTTTTTAAACACTAAAATCGTATTAATTAAATTCAAGTATATTGAGAGAACATAAGAAATTCACAGTTAGAAATTTATTCCATCTCATAATAGATAAGAAAATATAGTAAATGCCAATATATTTTTCGATTTCTTTATAATGAATTAAAAATTCCCATTCCCATTTTATTTGAAGCTCATACTGATACTGAAAGAATGTAAGTAGAATCAATCGTGGCTTGTGAAAGCGCCATCCACCAATCACATAATCGTGGCCTATGAAAGCGCCACCCACCAATCACATAATCGTGACCTGAGGCCGCCGTGGTCTGTGCAAGCACGACAATAATAAGCACGTCCGCCTATTTATAAGGGCTGGTAATCCTAGCATATGATCATAGCTCCACCAATAATACGGGCTGATAACCCGAGCATGCTCATATATCACAATGCATCTCATCATACTACATGTCTCATTCACCATTTCTTATCTAAAAATATTTTATAATTTACACTTATTATTTCAAAATCACGTAACTTTCAACTTAGGAAAATCCACCACATTCTCATTTTCTCATGCTCAATAAATTCAAATGGACATATTCAAATAAATATACTTAATATAGTATACAAGTACTTAAATCAAGAAATTTCCAGCATTTTCATAAACTTGACCTTTACTATGTTTTTAGGGTATAACTGAAGTTATAGGATTTGAAATTGAGTGAAAATTAATTCATTAGAAATTTAAGATAAAATAATATAAATTTCATGAAGGGACCATAGTCCAGATCATTTTCTAAGAGGGTGAAAGAAACCCAAGAACACAGACCAATAATCCAACACGATTCAGCACAACCAGTTTTGGTATAAAAATCATAAGTTGAACTATAAGTATTCAAATTGAACACAACAGGATGATTTAGAAAGATCAGAAGTATAAATACAATTTTTATAAAGAAAATAAGACATTATATTGTTAGTTTAGTGGCCAAAATGGAAAATTAATTCGGATATACAAGTGAGACATCATAACAGAACCAGTTTTGGTATTTAAATCATAAGTTGAGCTATAGATATCCAAATTGAACACAAGAGGATGATTTAGAAAGACAAGAAGTAGAAATACAACTATTATGAAGAACATAAGACATTAGCTTACCATTTTAATGGCCAAAATGGACAATCAATTTGGATATACACGTGAGACATCATAATAGAACCAGTTTTGGTATTTAAATCATAAGTTGAGATACAAGTATTGGAATTGAACATAAGAGGATGTTTTGGAAAGATAAGAAATAGAGATACAACTTCATGAAGAAGTCAGAAATGGATGCAAATCATAAAGGGGTCAAAAATGACTTATAGGCCCACCTTAAGTACAGCTCTAACATCAAAATTCATCAAAAACCTAGAAATGGAAAGCTTGAGAAATTGAAAAGGGAGAGAAGGTATTAGTGCACTAACCTTAAAAATGGAGCTTGAACAAGCTCAAAACCTTTACTCTTGAACTTTCTCCTTGCCTTTGTTAGAGGGTTCTCCAACCTCTCCAAAATAGGAGAAAAAGGCATTAAACCCAAAATTAATCATAAGAAAATGAAAGAGCATGATTTAATGCATAGATTCCATGGCTAATCCTAGAATTATACATAATAAATAACAAAAACCAAAATTTACAACTTACCTCCTTTAATGGCAACTCCAAAACCAAGGCTTAAGAACTCCCAATTCTAGCTTCTACTAGTTAATTCGTAAGGATTAATCAAGATTCTATAATTTAATTAGGTAATTTGGTGGTATTTGGAGGTAAGAAAATGGAGGAAGAAGAAAATGGCGAGGAGGGAGATGGAGATGGAGAAGAAAGAGAAAATGTTAAGTAGCAAAGTCAAACTTTGCTTCCTTAGTTTATGCTAAATCAATGGTCAAGATCTAGTCTTAGATAATCTCATCCAATGGCTCTAAATATTCCTCAAATAATTCATTCCCAAATATTATTTAACTCCTCAATTTAATTAAATTAATTCTTCAAAAATAATTCACCATTTATTCCTCAATATACCATAATAAAAATAATATTCCCTAGTTGCCACAATTCTCCGAAAATATTAATGAAATATTCTCTACCCACCTAAATCATGCAAACATGCTCTAAAAATATAATTATAATATTAGACATATGTGGTAATTTTTCCGGACCGAAATAATATCAAGTTTTAGATTGATGGTACTATTCACAGACCGGTAAGCACTATTACCGACACCGAAAAAGATTCTGAAAAATGGACCGTTACACTCTTCTATTTCTTTACGGCCTTTAAGACAATGTGTTGGGTATAATAGGTTGGACTAGTTGTAAAGGTGGGGTAGGAGAAGAAGGTAAGGGATGAAAAGTGGAAGAAGGAATTGGGGTGGCAGTGTCAAAAGGAAATTCATCCAGGTGAAGAGAAAGGCAAGTAGAATATGGCAGTTGAGGAAACTCAAAAAAATTGAGAGAGGCATTGAAAGGGGAAATTGATTTTCATAAAACACAACATTTCTCGAAAGGAACACCTCCCTAGATTGTAAATCCATAAGTAAAAAACCTTTAGTTCCTGATTTATACCCAGAAATATTGCTTTTCTTCCTCTAGGATCCAATTTCTGTCTTTGAGAAGAGAGAGTAAATGCATATGACAAACAACCAAATACCCTGAACTGTTTGTAAGATGGAAGAGTATGAAAGAGTTGTTCATATAGAGAATGGATCTGTAACAATGGTGTAGGAAGTCTATTGATAAAAAATACTGCATGCGCAGTTGCATAACCCAAAATTTCTTAGGCAAATGACTTTGAAACAGCAAGCCTCTCTAGTCACATTCAGTATGTGTTGGTGCTTTCTTTCAACAACAACATTTTGTTGTGGTGTCTCAACACAAAAAGTCTGATGTAATATGCCTTTGTTGTTAAAAAAATCAGTCATGTGAAATTCAACTCCATTATATGTCCTAATTTGTTTAATTTTCACCTCAAACTAAGTTTCAATCATTATAACAAAAGAATGAACAAGAGCTCTAACTTCTGTTTTTGATTTCATTAGGAACATCCAAACAAATCTGGTATGATCATTAACATCAGCTAAGAAATATCTATGTCCATGTATAGAAGGAACTAAAAGTGGTCCCCCTATATCCATATGCATCAAATCAAAAGCAGAACTAGCAATAGACCCACTTTGAGAAAAAGGAAGCCTTTTTTGCTTAGCTAAATGACAACAATCACTAGGCAATTCATGAGAAACAAATTTAATAAAAGGCACTTGCTGACTTATTTGCATCAACCTTGAATGGGACAGATGTCCTAATATATAATGCCATAGAGCTTCCATTGGAAATAAGGAAAATTTTGAAGTAGAAGATGTAAAAGCTGTGAATGCAGAAATTGAGTTCACCACATGTTCTGACGTTGGTAAAATGAGAGCATGCAAACCAGATTCCACTTCAGCTAAACTAATCCTCTTCAATGTAAATGCCTTCAAAATGTAAAATGCAGGTTAGCTGTTGTATGAGTTTTGTAACTAAGATGAGATTAAACTTAAATTTTGGTATATATAATACATCATTAAGTTGAAATTATCTGTGAGCTTGATTGTCCTTGAGTAATTTGCAACAACACAACTGCCTTCTGGTAACTTCACAGGGATAAGCTTAATCTTCTTATAAGTAGTGAATAGAGAGAGTAAAAAAGCAATATGGTTACTTGCAGTATCTAGGAGCCAAGTATGAGAAACTGAACTGACATGTAGAGCTAGAGAATTACCTGAGTTGTTGTTTGAACCAGTCTATGCAAGATGTAATGTTTATTGTAGAGCAGAAGTAACATTGTGCACAGCAGCAACATGGTCTTCAAGTGTGTGATTAGGAGTAGCAGATTATTCTTGGATCAGAGAAAGCAATTTCAGATTTGCTTGGGAGTGGATGATAGTTTTGTTTGCTCGGAACTTGCAATTTGATCTAATGATGTTGGAAAGGAATTTGAGGCACACAAGTTTGCAGAAGGTATGCTGACTTGGTTTCTAAAGCTAAACCAAGAGGGTAGCCATGTTTCTTGTAATGGGTGCCAATTATGTGCCTTAGTTTGCCACATAAAGTACAAAACTTAAGATTGCTATTCATGTGATTTCATTGCATATAAGATCCAGTAGAGCCTAAAGTTTGCATTTTGGAATTATAAGCTTGATTTTCAGTAACTGCATTTCTATTGCCAAGAACTGAGTTCTTATTTCTAGAAATAGAATTATAGTTATTATTAGAGCTGAAATTGCCATTGGAAGACTTATTGAGCGAGGCCTTGGATTCAACATTCACAAAATACATTATTTGTCTTTCTTGTTGGATAACTAGAGAAAAGACACGATTTACAGGAGTAGGATCCAGTAGCATTAAATTTCACATGTGCATATTGTTCATTCAATCCCTTCAAGAACCTAATCACACAGTCATTCTCCATATATTTCTTAAAAGTACCTATTGCACCACAAGAGCAAGGTACAACACAAGAGCAACTAGGAATAGGTCTAAAATTTAAGAATTCATCCCATAGAATCTTCAATTGAGTAACAGGAAGAAGAAGAAATGGAAAATTTGCATTACACTTTCATTGATTGGTGTTGTTTGTATATAAACAAGTTGTTACAGAGCTTCTTCAAGCTACTATTCATAACTATTTGCTAAGAACTAGTGCCAGCTAGAACCGACTGCATAACCAACATTCTTCCAGAGTAAATTAATTGATCCGCACCATTTTACTTATTTTCTTCTTTTATTTACTGCGTTGCGTTTTGTTTCAAACTCCCTATTTTGTCCCTTTGAGTTAATTCTCCTAATACATAATAAGTTTTATGAGCAAGGGGGTTTAATGACTTTGTGAAAGCTGAACAACGTCATAATTTACATCAATTTTGATCTGAAAGGCACAGCTAATTGTGTTTGTGTTTGTGCTTGCACTACACATTAGATTTTGGTCGCAAAACAACATTTGTTACACCTTATATCACCTCAACTTCAATGGAATAGATCACCCGTTAGAGGGCCAACACAATATATCACTTGTTAGATCGACAAATTTGACAGTTGGCATAATGCAATAAAATATCCACCAAAAATATAGACAGCAGATCTTATATTAAAGGGTAGAGCCCCACTTCTATAGAGCCTTTTGTGCCAATTTTGTGAAAATTCTATTTTAATTCTTTAATTTGCAAATTCAGTGCACATTATATATATATATATGCACGTGTATATCTCTTTTCACATCAATAATAATAATTTTTAGGATTTTTATTTTTTATATAGAAAGTACTGATATTATTTATAATAATTGAAAATTTATTTTTACATATTTAACTATTTAGTTAATCTAATTTTACAAAAGGAAGAGTTTAATAGAATAGTCTTTACACGTCAAAATGTTAATAAATGCAACTAAAGGCTAGTGTTTTATTCATTAAAAAATATTAATTTTTTTAAATGATTCATTCAATCTTATTATTTTGTATTGCTCCAACGAAAATCTAGAAACTTTCTGATAGTCTTATCTCTTTATTAAGGAATTGATATAAAATAAGAAAAATAAAAACAACATATGATAATAAAAAGTTAACTGAAAATATAAACAAAAATTTATGATTAATTTCTGTTTAAATATTTTTTCATATCCAAGGAGCCCAAAGTCACCAAATGGCCCATTAACCGATGAAATGGACGATATTGGGCCTGTGGGTCTCTACTGAGGAAACTAGAAAGGTTTTTTAGACTTTTTACGTAAAGGCCCATCTGCAGATGCGTTAGGCTTCGTCAAGCAGAGCAGAAGAGCAAGAACAAGAACGGAACTCATGATCCTGAAGACTGAAGATCATTAAGCTAAAGCTCCAAGTTTGGTAGAGAGAAATGTTTAGAGCGACCAAAACGTTGTTAAAGCGTCGAAAGGCACTTGGAGAGCTAGACTTGCGCAAGGTCTTGCAATCTGAAATCAAACATGAACTCTCCTCTCCACACGTTCAGGTCTCTTTTTTTCTTCTTTCTTCTCGCCTTCTTTTGCTATCTAAGTTTCTGTTATTCACACATATAAGGAATGGCAAAAGATCAGAAATTTTTCTTGGGATTAGTAATAGAAAACAATCCTCAATAATGGGAGTGTTAAAAATCAAAATGCAGACACCATATATTTTTTCCTTTAATGAATTTTTCTTTTATAAGGAATTTTTGTTGGGATTAGTAATATAAATCAATTCTCAACAATGGGCTTGGTGTGAGAAGCTAATTGTAGGCGCCATAATTATTTTGCTTTCAACACTAAACTAACTAGAAGAATATTCGCCAAAAAAAATTTCCCTGTAAAACAGTTCTGATGTTGGATTTAGTGTTAACTATAAATATGTTTAAAGTACTTACTATTTTGTGCATGAACTGGCATGGATGAAGGGGAACCGAAATGGGTCTTTGGGAGATTTTGTTATGGATTGGGATTCATCAAATTCCAAAGATGTTGTTTTGAGGAGAAAATGTGAGTTCGGTGAGGAAGTTGCTGTTACAGCTTTGCTGGGTCCATGTTACACTACGGAATTTTCTATGAAGGTGTTTGTGAAAAAAGCCGGCTTGAACTCTATATTGCAGTTTGATTGTGAAGTTTATGAGAAAGGCGCAAGTGGGTCTGGTTTTGATATCCATAATGCTTATTGTCTCCAATCAACTACTTGCCCTGGACCCTCTGCCTATAGAGGCCCCTTGTTCAGGTATATTTCTGTGATCATGTTATGAGTGTCAAAACTTAAGTTGCTTACATGTTATACAATCATATTTTGTGTTATAAGAACATTCCTTACAAAAACTTTTGCTTCATTGTTACCATGGCTGAATTTGAGTGTTTTCCACTGAGCTGAGTTCACATAATCAGAGGTCTATAACAGTATGTAATGAGTCCTAACTTTGGAAAAGCAATTGGTCCAATCTACCCCAAGTGTTGGGTGAACTTTTCCAAGGACATATTTACACAACTGTTTGCGTATCTGAATGATAAGAGAGATTCTTAGTTCATTAAGGTAAATCCTAGATTGTTAACTTTCTCTGATTTCGCATGGTCTCTTTACAGTTCATCCTTAAGGGAAGTTTCCTTGAGCAAAGTATCTATTTTGAGGCCATGTTGTGGCTTATGATTACATGTTTAAGAAGTTGAATATCAGAAATTTAAGATTATGCTTTGGTGATATTTTGCTTTTTCTGTACATCTGAATTAAATTTTCTATTCTTGATAAATTCCCTTGGCTATATAGCATCTAAATGTCATTATACATTTTCTATAATCATTCTTATCAAGTTTGTGATTCTATGCATTTTGGTTGCACTTCAATGCCAAATCAAGTGGAACCCCAGAAGTAACTCCGAGGTCCATTTATAAGCCGAAAGCGAATTCTATTAGCTGTTCCATCTCCAGTCCTAGCTGATAGCTTGGAATTCGAACTGCTAGTTATGGACTCTCTTTGTGTAATTGCATACTTAAGATTCCTTCTTGCAATTATATAGCATAGATATTTATTGTAATAAACTAACAATCAAACTTACTATTTTTCAACTCTACTAACATAAAGGATATGTAATTCTCGGGGCATCATCTTTTCTCTTACGCTTTTCTTTGTTGATTTCCTGTTTATCTGCAGTAACTTGGACACTCAGTTACAAAAGGCATTCAATGACTACCTAGTAGCCAAGGGAATCAGTGAAAAACTTACTAATTTCATCCTACTACATCTACAAGAAAAGGAGAAAAATCAATATGTGAATTGGTTGCAGAAAGTTGAATCTCTATTAGTGAAAGGTGACTCTACTGATACCAATTTACAGCAAGAGGTTTAAGTTTTATATTAACTTTCCCCCAGAATGCCCAATCCACCTTTTGAAGATTGAAAAGAATTGTAACTAACTTGAGTTTTCTCTCATACTTGAGATCTTGTGATTAATGAGCTAATTTCAGATTTTTGGCTGAGTCTGCATTATCAATTAAGTATTAGGAGCTGTTTGGTATTATTGCTGTTTCTTGTTTTTGGTTCCCAATTGTGAAAGAAAAATATAAAACCAAAAAAGGAAAAAGAAAAAAAAAAGGAACTGTTACTTAAACTAGAAAAACAGATTACCATAATATGTAAAAACCGCGAAAAGTGGTTTCTGCTTATTTTCTTGATCCGTTTACTTATGTACTAGTATTTATCATAAAAACAGAAACCAAAAAACATTGAGGATTTGAACCCTAAATTTATAAATATAAAATTTACGTGGGTTTGGTAAGGAACTCCATTAGCAGGCACTATCGTATTGAATATTTTGCAATTCATGGAATTTGTTTTTTTTTTTTAAATAACAATTCGTGGAATTTGAAATTGAATTTTTTTAATTTGATGGGTTTATACAATCTTTTTTATTTGGTATGAGAATAAATTCGTAGATTTAATGGGTATTTTTGAAAAAAAAAATACCAAAATCTCAATTTCAATTGGAATAATTTGACAGGATTAGTGTAAATGATTTCTCAAAATTACGGTTTTATCCTTTTGATGATATATGTATATGACTTAATATTTTTATTTACGTAATTACAAAGTCTAATTTATTTTTATCTATATATCATAATTGTATAAAATGTAATCTTTTTGCTATACAATAATTTATGAATGATATATAGTTATTTTAAATTCTTATAAATTTGATTTTAAAAAATAAAATGAAAATGTGATGAATAATTGTTTAGTTTGTCCAAATTGAAAGAAGCTGCTTTTCTTCTGTAAATACTAAATAATATTCAAGCATTTTACAAACAGAAATGCTTGGTGGTCCAAAAGCCAATTTAAGTGGCAAAGCAAAGATTAGGAACCTATATAAAGATACAGATACAAAAAACAGCCAAAATTTTTCCGGCGTTAGCATTAACCATCGCCTCTGTAGCTTAATTGCAGAATTCTAATATTGTACTATAAACCAAACAACAAAGAGCACTTCATTCACGTTAATTCCCAGTACGCGCAAACCAATGAAAGATTGTTCTGACCTGAATTTAATGAGATTGTGAATGAGGCACTCACTTGGATGACTTTTTCTTTTTCCGTGATTTTGGCTTTTTCTTTTCCATAGATTTCTCTTTTCTGGGACTCTCTTCATTTAACAAATGCTCATAGTCCTCAAGATTTGCAAATGGTGATGCACCAACCTTCAAACCAGACTTCCGTTTTCTTCTCTTGTTGTCAAATCCGTCCTCTTCGTCACTACCATCATCTGCATCCCCAACATCTACATCTTGAACATCATTGTCACTGTCACCATTAGCAATGCCATCAAAATCTTCTCCCATTACAATATCTGACAGATCATCCATTTCAACATCACTGGCATTTCCAATTAAGTCATCATCATCTTCATTGGCAACTTTGTCTAAATCATCATAGTCGTAATCACCATCGGCATCAAAAGCAAGATCGGCAGAATCCAACATATTCTCAATCTCTTCATTATCACTCTCATCACCGCCACCTACTTCATCACCACCACCACTAACTTCAAAAAGCTCTTCAGCAGCCTCTTCATCTGCTGCCTTCTTCTTTTTATTCTTCTTTGGCTTTGAGCTATTCATTTTATTCATGTAAAACTTGTGAAAAACTAAATCTTCAGGAGGCACGTCCACTTCAGCCAATGACAGAATTTCTGATCCAATTAAATGATTGTTCATGTCAAGCTGAGGAAAAACGAATTGAGTTAGCAATAGTAACATGGTTCGAAATTGTGTGTTTGTTATTAGAAAAATCCTTAAACACTAAAGAAAGCAGAGGAAATCTGTAAATTCCACATTTTTTAGAAAAAAAAAAAAGAAAAGGTAAACAAAATGAAAGCAACCAAAGCAACTGCCAGAAAGGTTTATCCCGACCTTTTTTGCTGGTTCTATTTGGGAGCCACCATGCCATGTTGTCTGCTTTGGTTTCTTCTCCATGAACTTGTCTAGAAAAGCAGTAAGCGAGAGATCATTTAATGGGTTACCATTGTAAACAATATTGGCCCCAGATATAAGAGTCCTAGCCATGGTAGCAACAGATGGATGCACATGAGAAGCAAGTACCATCAACTCCCACCAGCTTGCACGATCTGCATTGCTGTTGATTCAACATTCTATCAAGTGAGAATCCTGGGAAACAAACTGGCGTTCTTACATACCTAAGTATCAGGTAACTTCCAACGGTTCTAAAGAAAGAAATGACAACATTTTATGTTTTCATTTTTTGCTACCATTCAAATCAATTATTAGCATCTTTCACAGAAAGAATGCAACCATTTAAGCCAAAAAAATTGTTGAAACAGCCAGCATACCAGTAAGAAGGTTCTCTGTGTCGTGGATTGTACCCTCCAGGCAGGGCAGAATCAGTAGAGGATATTTGAGGCTGGTTATCAGTATAATCAGATGCTGATTTGGATTCCTGAAATTCTTTTGAACCATCTTGCGAAAACAACACTTCTGCTTCATCTTCATCATCATCAGAGCTAGGAGCAGGGGAATCATCTTCACCTTCTGAAGAATCATTTTCTGGACTGACCTTATCTGCATTTTGAACAAATACAAGATTATTTTCTGCTTTCACCTCCGTGTGAGGTTCATCATCAGTTTCCTCCACTACATCTTTAAAATGTTCAAGATCTTCATCAACTGACTCATTCTGGATAACCATGTTCCTGCATGATAAGGGAGTTTCTGATTCAATTGTAATGAAATCATAATACACTCATAAGATAGAGACCAAGTGTGCTGCATCTCTCAAAAATAACCAGTATTACCATAAAGGAGACCTTGCTTTGAGAACCTCAGAAAGGAGAAACAAGCATCCACAGGCATATTGAGGCGGCTGCTGAAGTGAAACCTGTACAAGCATATAAATAGTCAATCTTTGTTTTGAGTGTAGACCATTGAAAATTGGAATCACTATTTTTAAAGAGATAATATGCCTGTGGAATTTAGCAGTTTAGAAGAAGGGGTAATTACTATGTAGTCCCTAGGTTTTGCTCAAATATACTAGTAAGGATCTTAATTTTCAAAATTACATTATATCCCCATTAACAATTATGTTACAGTATAGGGTCCAACCATTAGTTTTTCCATTAAGTGACTGAAATGTCAAAAGTAAACCTAATGAAAATCAATGTGCAGTTCCTACGATTTAGTGAGATGCACTAGTGAGGACCTTAATTTTCATAATTTTACACTATCTAATCCCCATATAGTAATCATCTTTAATGGTGTTTTTTTCATATTTTACAACCACTTAATAGAAAAACTAACCTTTGGACCTTATAGAATAATAGAATTATAATGCAGGGATTAAATAATGCAATTTTGAAAACTGAAGTCCTTACTAGTGTATTTGACAAAAATCTAAGACTATATAGTAACTACCCCTAAAACAAATTCTTAATAAAGTCCATAAACAAATAATAAAGTCTCACTTTATCATTTAGATTATATGCTACAACAAACTAAATGAATTAAAATATGAAATGTGAACAATTATATATTCATCCATTGCGGTGCAGAGGTAATTGGAGGAAGAAATAGTAGACATTTCAGGCATATGGTCCAAACATAGTCAAGCATCATTACCACTGGTTTTCAATAGAAATATTTACTCAGCTGCCCAAAAGAGAACAGGCTTCCATTTCATATTATTTGCTAAAGAAATGCTGTAGTAGAACAAATGCACGAATAATTAACCTGCAATAGACGCTTTGCAAAGGCAGAAACTCGCTTCAAATTTATGTCACTTTTCATTGCTCTCAGAAGAAGTGCAATAAACATTTCCACCTGAAACGTAACCATATATGTGGGAAAAGCAATCAAATGACAGATTTTGTTAAGATGAACACAAACTACAAATGACTCTTGTTGTCATAAATAGCAGATTGTTGAAGATTCTAAGGAACTGCACATATTATCAAAATTCAAAGCAAATAAAGAAAGTAGGAGCAAAGGTAACCATCCAGCACAATGCCCGTTGCTCCGAAAGCCACCTTATATCTTTAAAAGGTTCCAGATAACAAAGTATGGTGCAAAATAAGTTGGAAATGAAAATATTTTAGATACCAAATTCTTTGAGACCAAGAGAATACATATCAAACTCTTTGAGACCCAAAGCATTCACATCTACTAAATATTTGAGCTATCTTAGAAGAAAAGAAGCCAAAAGAGGACCAAGTTATCAAAACTATCCCAGATTTGTCAAAAACAATGCAGACTATTATTTAAAAGCATCTTTGAACTTTCTTTTTTTTATGAAATAAGCTGAATCATGATATTCAGGGATACAGAGATCTGGAATAATCCACTTTCTAAAACAGAAAAATCAAACTGGCTGCTAGAGAAAAAGCAGCAGCAGCAGCAAATTCAGTGTTAAAGATTTGAAAAAACATATTGTCTCCAAGCAGAAATTACACTTGCCTTGGAAGAATTCATGGCAGCTGGAAGTAGAAGCTTTGAGTACAAAGCACGGTAAAAGCGGTCACTGACAATCTGATTCCTTGATGAGATTTTGTCGAGAAGCATCAATGCCTGAACTCCTACGTTAAAATTCTTCGAGTGCACCTACACAGTTAAATGTAAATATCAACATCAAACAAACCAAAACAATAGTGATGCCACCAATAACCACCACCACTAAAAACTTACTTTTAAAAAATAACAAATGGCAGGATCTTACCAGTCGGAAGAGCATTGGCGTTTGGACTTCAATAATGTCATCAGCCTCAGAGCTTGAAACATAAGGAAATGCTCTATTAATTCCCTGAAATGACCGTAAACATGAGTTGTGAATCAGGGAATTAAAATTACACAACAAATGAAAGATGGTACAGAAGTCAGTAATAGGCATTTCATTTAAAAAGAGAAATGTTTGTACTGACGGTTAACAGAGCTGATAGAAGCCGTGAATCCAATTCAACATGAGGTTCTAATGAATCTTTCACGATATGCTTCCTGGAAGGATCATGGATATCTATATCCTCTGCTTTCCTACTTTTATCCATCTTTTGACGGCCATCAACCTCAGATATCAAGACCTACAATAGTCATTTCTGTGAATACCTTCTCTTCAATAACATCAACTTGGAAGCATGATGCTAAGATTTTAGCATGTAATCACGTTATTTATTTAATGGTAAATAGTATATTCAAATTAATAAAAACAATTTCAGCAGATTCAGAGATAAAAACTTGCATCCATAGAGAAGACATCAAATGGAGCATAATGTATGCAAGAAGGTCTTGGTACCTTGAATAATGCAAAATATACATCTATCAATCGTTTTGCCACCTTTGGTCCATCTCCTTTATGAGACAGACGAATTTGGCTCAGAAAGTTAACCTGCATGTGTAGAAGTGAAACTAAATAAGAGCCACAGATTAAACTCGATGCTTAGTGGTTTGAGTTCAACCTGCATACAATCCAATTTATGCAAAGCACAAAAATTAGTTCCAAAAAGAGACTAGCTGTGGAACTTGCTTTTACAATTTCAAATATTTATTACATAATTATATTACATGAAGGCTTCCTCTTTTACCCCTAAAGTGAAAAAAGGTGAAAAAAATTTAAGGTAATACCACAGGAAAACAGCTTCATCAAAACTAAACCAACAGCTCATTGAACATATAGCTCATACTCCTTTCTTCTTCCCTCGTTCATCTAAGGAAGAATAATCTAATGACTCACATCAAGAGGATGATCAACACTAAATATTAACTCCTTAAATGTGTTACATCATCAATGAACTAGTAAGGCATCAACACAATGCCGTTACACTAGCAAATATGCTAAAATAATGATGCAAAAGTAACAATATGACATTGCCAAGATATTCAAAAGCAAAAAAAAATTAATAAAATAAGATCAATGAAAGTAACTATAATGCACTTGTAGCAATTAGAAAGCATGATCAAGACATACAGCATGGTACTTTGCTCTTAGTCCCAAATGAGGTCGAAAGAGAAAAGAGTCCACTTCATCAATCACCACAACCTGTAAAATGATATGACTAAGGTAGTTAATTTAATACAAACTTGAGTGAAAAATAAATCATAGAATAGCAAGTGGCTAGATTAGAAATTATACCTTCATATTTGGGTGGTCAGACAATAGGTTAGACAAGTGAAAGTCAGCATTTGAGGCACCCCTGTTTTGAGGATCACCTAGCTGCAAGTAATCAAAATATAAGAAAAACCTTCATATAAACCATCAAGATTAGTAACTCAAAATAAATTGCTTCAACGAAAATCCAAAGCCAATACTTTCAAAAGTTAAAAGCCAGCAGCAACTTACTTTGTTAACAAGGCCAGAGAGCAACCTACGCTCCTGCTCTGATTTATTATTCAACAGAGCATACATAATCTGAAATTGCAGTCACCAATAAGTTTGTTTCAATAAAATCTTATAATACTGACTAAAACCATAGGACATCGTTTGGTTATAAGGATCAAAGAGTTGGAATGGGAATAAACTCCTATTCCTAATAATTTGGGTTTTTGATAGACAAAAGCAATAAGCGTGGGAAAAAGTATCTAGTATTATTAATGGCTTTTCATTACTATATAGAGGGTGGGTTTATGCTGGAATAAAATCATGAGAATGAAAAAAAAGAAAAAGAAATGTTCAGCGAGAATTAAGAAAGGGTTTTAATGCCAAATAGAAAAGGCTGCGAAAAACTCTTATCTGATATTTGATTCCATGTAACCAAACATGACCTAGATGTAATAAAAACAACAACAACAACAATAATAATAATAATATAATAGTAATTTAACAACAACAACAATAAAAATAATAATAACAAGCCAATATTTAGTGGGAAAGCACAATACATTCACAAAATGAGCACAGCAATGATAAGGGTTCTATGTGTAAGATAGATCTGTGCAAGGTCATACAAGGCATGACTAGATTCATAAGTTGGAAGTGAGAACACAGACAATAACTCGAGGGAACAGTGATTGAGATGGTTTGGCCATGTTTCTACAAGT
This sequence comes from Jatropha multifida, assembly GCA_948099535.1. Classification (NCBI taxonomy): domain Eukaryota; kingdom Viridiplantae; phylum Streptophyta; class Magnoliopsida; order Malpighiales; family Euphorbiaceae; genus Jatropha; species Jatropha multifida. The sequence goes on from CANUEX010036276.1 coordinate 24,190, forward strand.
TAACAAGAGTACTCGGATCGAGGGCCTCAATTGAGGTCCATAGAAACCCATTTTGTCTCTTGACACATAAACTAATGATTGTGACTTCTATATAAGCACAAAATACATTGAAGAAGAAAGGGAAATCCCAACCTTAAGCGCTCTGTCTTTTAGAATGGGTAGCGCATCTCTTGATGCTTCCTCTAGCGCAAAAACAAATCGTTCATACCTAAAATTAGTAATGCATGTTTATATGAGAACAAGGTATAATTTGAAAATAGTAAAAACAAAGTCAAGTATAAATTGATACGTGGAATAACATGAGAAGCATGCAAAAAACCAATCCAATGAACCAACTGCATAAATCACTTTCAAACCTCTTAATTTCATAATTTGAGGTAAAAAACCCTATGCTTACCACATTTATATCCCCAGGATAAAGATAATGCTAATGCTGAAACTCAGACGCTAGTGAATGAGTAGAGGTATTACTTGTTTTGATAGAAAAAGTTAAAAATATGGCAAGATACAAAAGGGCTTCTGGAAATTAGAATACTTTTATTTTCCAAATTTTACTCATAATTAAGCACTTTGAAACAAAGGTGGACTGATAACACCATTTGACGCTTATTAGCTTTAAGTTATTTGATAAAGGTTATATACAAAAGTTATTTACAAAAGCAAGGTTGTCCATTTCATTTTGGTTGATGTACTGGAGTATCTCAAGGCATGCGCACATGCATTTGTTCATGCATAACAATTTCTCAATATAATACAATAAAGTTTAAAGCTAAAATAATATAACATAACTTCACAAAGACAAATTCCAAATCTTGAAACTTCGAAAAATTAAGAATAAGGGAAAATATTTGTTGATTAGTTGTTCTCAAATTTGATTAAAAGAAAATGAAAGAATTTGTTGTTACTCTCAAGATGGGAGAGTTAGACACTTCAATTTTGAGTCAATATTATCTTTTCAGTTTTGCTAGGATAAGGTTGGGCTTTATTATTTTCCCTCTTTTACAAAATCGCATTTTTACTTTTCGTTGTTCTACTATCTCGGCGGAATCGTATCTCAACTAAAATGGGCGTTTTGGCCCTATATTGACTGCAACAGACAAAAAATGCCAAGATTTTGTCCAAGAAGAAATTGATGTCCTTTCATTCCATTGTTTAGCTGAAATCAGATTTTTCCAGCTGTTTTGGCAGAAACAGAACGGAATTAACAACTTGGTTTAAAGGTCACAATTAAGATAAAATTCACTTTAAATAGTAAGTTCAAAATTTTAACTTAAAATTTGCACCAAATACAACAACTTAATAAGCTTCTAAATAATTTTAAAATTTTACAACTTCCTCACTTAAATTATTCGACTGTTAAAAGTCAGGTCTTAAATTTTCAGCACTTTTATTAAATTGCCAAGTAATGCAAACTAGCTGACAAGCTCAGGCCATGAACAGATAAAGTGTAAAAGCCGTTCACAATTAATTAATGGAAGAAACCTAAGTAGCCTACCTCTGCTTCAAGCAATCCTCCCAATACCAAAAAAGTAGAAGAGAATAGCCATCTTTTGTCTCAGGAAGACTATTAACTGGCCGCTGCAAAAGGGTCTTCAGCTTGCGATCAGGCAGCAAACTGGTTATAGAGTTCACACAAAGCAAATTAGTACACTACTTAAGCAAACCAGTAAGTATAAAGTAAAACAACTAACAACCAGACAACCATTAAATCAATATTATGATTCATTATGCAACAGTGAAGCCAAAAAACCCAACAAAGAAGAACACCTCTCTTATTATAGTTTGCAGCTAAGTCAGAAAATGTATCAGGATACCAGACTAGAAAGCAAATACTCCTCATACTCAAAGAGCAACCACAAGGTCATGAGTGAAATACCAACAATGCAAAGAATAGAAAGTGCTAAAAGTATCAAACATAATTAACAGTGGGTACTGATAGGCAAGGACCACTGACCAAACCTACACCTCTTACAAGAGAATATTCACGAGGCCGCTATGTGATAATACCCAGTTAAGATAAAACATACAGCGGATAAAATCAAAGAATTATATGGAAAGCACATTCGAATAAATTAAAACCTTGAAGTAAAAAGTTCTTCTAGCACATCAAATCCTCTCAGAGCATGGCGTTTCCCCACTTTAGATGTTACCATTCCTGCAATAAATATTCATTTCAATCAATAAATAGATAAAATTATAACATAAGTATCTCACAGCAAAAAATGAAGAAATATTCAGAAATTCTGTGCTAAAATCCATAATTCAACAGAATCCTTAATTTGTCACTTAAATAGCCAAAACTCATCAATGAAAACATTCAAGTCCAAAACAATTGTCAATATTTGATCCTTAAATCCATAAACTATGTCTTCTACTCAACTGTAGAGTATAAAACAATCTAATCAAACAATTTCAAACTAAAATGCACCAAAACCATGAAATTCATTACCTAAAAGCGCATCAAGTGACCTCAAATTGGCAATGGGATTATCCACAACAACCAAAGAAAACGCATGCACTTTATCAACGGCAGTACCAGATTTCTGACTAAGTGCAGCCATCTTTATTTCCCCACTCTTCCCTCTGCTTTGCTCATAATCTTGTGTATACTGCCACATCAACCTTTCCCCTAACTCTTTCTTTTTTTCCACCAAACCTTTCCATGCCTCAAGACCCATTTTCAACTCCACCTTGCTTTTCCCTTCACCCAAAACTTGCTTCTCCAACTCCATAGCATCTTCATACCACACACCCAGTGCACCAGCCTTCACTAAAGGTAGCTTTGGAAGGTTCTTGAATTTCTCAAATGCTCTATTGCTTCTCTTGTTATTATCATCAAGTGATAAAACCGGAGGCTTTGGTTCTGGTTTTTGGTAAACATTCGATTTTTTCTCATTCTTGTCTTTGTTTTTGAAATTTGTGGCCTTCTTTGAGCTGTTATCGAATTGGTTATTACTATTTTGAGTGTTTTTATCTAACTGAGATTTTGGTTTTGTGGGTTTTGATTTCTTTAGAGGACCTGATTTTCGAAAATCAGCATCGTTGAAACCAGAGGAAGGGAGAGAAGCAGAAGAAGAGAGTCCAAGAGAAGAAGCGAAAGATGCCACCTCTGTTTTCAAGAGCTTCATGTCTTTGGTGTTGTCATTTGAGGGCTTTGATTTTGCCATTGTTGATACTGCATATGAGTAGAGAGGAAGAGGATAACTGTATTAAGCTTTTGTCATTTGGGATTTTGTAGGGTTTTAGGTTCAAGAAAAACGTAGCCTCAATTCGGAAGCAACGACGTGTCATTGCACCAAATAAGATGTGCCGTTTGTATTAAACCACTGTCGTTTTTATATCTGCAACCAGTGGCAGAAGAAGATTTTTATATCATTTTTCAAATCGAATTAGCAAAAGTACATAATTTTAGTGTATTTTCAGGGGTTTTTTTCAGAATTTATTATGCATGATCTTTACCTTTTTTTTTTCCCAAGCTCCAATTCAAATTTGAGTAATATATTTTTTCCAATTACCTTTTTTTAATGTTTAGGGTAATAACCTTATTATTTAATGCTAATTCTTCAAATTTATAAATTTAAATAGAGATTATCATTTTGCATTCTTGGTTTTTTTATTTTTATAAATGCAATTTTTTTTGTTAGAAGCACATGTCTCAATTAATTTTTGTTGAGTATTGGATAGGAGAATTCAATAATTGTCGAATCGTATATGCATTTATCATTAAGTTATGACTTGACGTGCAATTTTAAACTTTATTTAATTGAGTTAAAAATATCAACAAAAACAATTAAAAAAATTCACAAAAATTATTAAAATCGTTAAAGTTTATAAATATTTTATTCATTTTCAAAAACTTCATTAGCTAAAATCAGAGATTAAAGCAAAAGAAATAAAAGGATTTAGTATCAGACAAAGAACATCTAGAAATTGTTAATGTAAACTGTAGTTATATAAAGCTACTATATAAAAAATAAAAAATAATGCAATTCACCATTATTATAAAATGTATGAAAATAATTCACAAAAAATAATGTATATGTTATAAAATATAAGAAATAGAGAATATATATATATAGAGAATATATATATATATATATATATATATATATATATATATATATATATATATATATATATATTTATATATATAATAGATAGAAGAAGAGAGTAGAGAGAAATTAATTTAATATTACTAATCTTGATTACACAATTAATAGGATTAAGGACTATTTATAGGATATCAAAAGTTATCTTTAAATGACACAACCTTACACTAAAAAATACAACTCTTCGTCTCAAAGGACATAACTCTTTATTCCAAAAGACATAACTCTTTATTCCAAAAGACATAACTTTTGGATAAATAAATAATATCTTTAATAAACTTATGGACATCTATTATATTGTATAATTTCATGAAACTCCTGGAGATTACTCTTCTAGAGTCTTTCTTTCTATAATTTCTTCTGAAATTATCAATCATGTCTAAAGTCTCTTCTGGAGATTACTCTTCTAGAATCTTTCTTTCTATAATTTGCATATATAACATATTTACTCCTTTTTATTTTTCAATGATTTTTATCCTTGAAACTCATCAATCTACCCCACTTCAGGTGTATAATAGATTTATTAACATAGACAATTTATCATTCAAAGATTTTAATTCTAATAGGAGTTTAGCAATTGATTAACTATGTTTAGAACTTCTAGTTCACACAACTTTATGAGATGATCAAAATATTGGCATTTTCAGCTGCTTATTCTCTCCCCCTAATATCGGGATCCATAATAATCAATAAATTTGGCGATATTGATGCGAATAATTTCTACTATACATAATAGCACTATTCCTATTTACAAATAGGGAGATTGTTCTCATAAAAAACTGTTTTGAGAACACAATCATTACAAATTATTAGATTTGAAGAAACTTTTGGTTCTTTAATAAATATTTATATAATAATTTAATTCTTTTCACATCAATATTGGTCCAAGATGGCTTAGCCGATCATTGCCAAACAATAAAAATATTTGAATTTGTAAACTTCTAGTTCACAACTATATTCATATAATTATTATCTCTATATGATATTCATTTCAGCGAATATCTTCAAAATAAATTTTTACAAAATAAATGAAATAATAATATATAATGCATAAAAGTCATTTAATTATGTGATTAAATGATAATAAAAAAGCACACTTTACAAAAGAATATTGAATTATGTGAATTTTTTTTTAATCAATCACTGGTTCCATGGAAATAAAAATAAAAATTTAATTATGAAAAATTAATAGTAAATTAGAATTATGTGATTTTAATAGAACTAAATGCAAAATTTTATGACTTACTTTTCCACACAATTGCTTTGCACATGTACAAACCTGAGTTGCCCTAAAATCAAGCCAGAGCAGGTGACTGGGTTAGGCTCATTTCTTACAAAGTTGGTTCCTTTTGCCTTTCACTTTTTTCTTTTTTTCTTTTGTTTTTATAATACAAATGCATATCATGTTCTTGTGGCACTTGGTTTCAAAAAATAAAGCATGATGCTCATTTTAAAAAAAATGTTTTTTTGAAAAAAAAACATTTTATAACATATATATCTATACGTAGATGTTTGAAAATTGTAAATTAGACAAAAAATATAATTAATTGTTTAATCTTATATAAATATTTTATTTATTTTAAAAATTAATAAATTTAATAATGCTAGTGTTTAGACCAGATTAAAAAAAAATATTGTCAATTTTGACTATTTTTAGTCACTGATTGTCTTTTGTAACTTCAAATAAAAAGACTACCTTTTCAAGTACTCAAAATATGTTATGAAACTATACAATATAATGGATGTCTATAAGTTTATTAAAGATATTATTTATTTATCCAAAAGTTATGTATTTTGAAATGAAGGGTTATGTCCTTTAGGATGAAGGGTTGTATCTTTTAATGTAATGTTATGTCATTTAAAGATGACTTTTGGTACCCTATAAATAGTCCTTAATCCTATTGATTGTGTAACTAAGATTAGTAATACTAAATCAATTTCTCTCTACTCTCTTCTTCTATCTATTATATATATATATATATATTCTCTATTTCTTATATTTCATAACACGTTATCAACACGAAGCTCTAGTCGAATCATATGAATTCATTCTACTACATCTTCGATTTTGTGGAATTGCTTTCTTTTTAAAGTTGGTTAATGAGAGGATAACTTATGGTTTGCGACAACCAAAGTTAAAAGTTGCATATCTAAGGTGATTCACGTTTCAAAGGTAATTCTGTATATAATTCTAATATCTATATATATTATATGGGAATTATACATATAAATTCAAGTTTGAATTTTATATTTGATTGATTATTATATATAATATATTTATATAATCAAATTAGTATGATATTGTTATTTTATCATGTCAAATCCTACAAAATTGGATTTGTGACTTTTAATATATTGATTATGAATTATTTATCGTTATATGTGGATATTATGTGTCCTAAAGACACAGTAAAGAAGAAAATTAAGGAATCAGTCGAAATTGTACTAAAGTAATAATTTTCTTTCACTAGATATTTGATAATTAAATATCTGTTTATTTATTTATAAAACGTGAATACTATTTTGTATTTTAATATGCTCCTGCAGTAGCATCATTGAAAAAAAAATCGATTGTGAATTTTAAATTAATTTTTCTCTTTTTATTATTTATAATAAGATTTGTTTTCATTCTTTAAAGTGAATGAAATAATATATCACAATTTTAGAATAAATAAAAAAAATAATGACATATTTATCATTATGTCATGACGCAATCCATTCAATTGGATTTATTTCATTCTCTGAAGTGAATAGAATAACATGTGATATTAAGTGTGAGTATGAATATAACAGTAATATTCTTGTCATTAAAATATTAATAAGATCATTATTGAATTACTGATCTTTATAATTATGAAAATCATAAATAATCAAAATAAATCTCACCACTAGAAGTGGCAAAAGATGATATGACATGTTGATTATATACATATTGTACACCATAATATATGAAAACGAATTTTGGCTTTGATATTGAAAGCTCTTGAAGAGAAAATATTATTATTTAGATAAATGACTTTCATGTACTATATATTATTATCTCATTTATTTTGTAAAAATTTATTTTGAAGATATTCGCTGAAATGAATATCATATAGAGATAATAATTATATAAATATAGTTGTAAACTAGAAGTTTACAAATTCAAATATTTTTATTATTTAGCAATGATCGGCTAAACCATCTTGGACCAATATTGATGTGAAAAGGAATTAAATTCTTATATAAATATTTATTAAAAAACCAGAAGTTTTTTCAAATCTAATAATTTGAAACGATTGTGTTCTCAAAGCAGTTTTTTATGAGAACAATCTCCCTATTTGTAAATAGGAATAGTGCTATTATATATAGTAGAAATTATTCGCATCAATATCGCTAAATTTATTGATTATTATGGATCCCGATATTAGGGGGAGAGAATAAGCAGCTGAAAATGCCAATATTTTTATCATTTCACAAAGTGTGTGTGAACTAGAAGTTCTAAAGATAGTTAATCAATTGCTAAACTCCTATTAGAATTAAAGTCCTTGAATGATAAATTGTCTGTGTGAATAAATCTATTGCACACCTAAAGTGGGATAGATTGATCAGTTTCAAGGATAAAAATCATTGAAAAATGAAAAGGAGTAAATATGTTATATATGCAAATTATAGAAAGAAAGGCTCTAGAAGAGTAATCTCCAAAAGAGATCTTAGACATGATTGATAAATTTTCATAAGAAATTTAGGTACCTGAAATCAATGAATTCGATGAAAATAATGAGATCTCGACAAGTTATGTCATGTCAAGAAAAGATAGAATCGATATAAAATAAATATCGATTGTACTTTTACATATGCTATAACACTTAATATTGTGAAGAATTATGAGGATATTGAATATAAGTCTTATTGGGGACATATAGACATAAAATGATTGTCTATTTTATATGATTCATTTTATATACCTATATATGAAAATTCCTAAAGGATTTAAGTTGCTAAAAGCACAAAAATTAAATTCTCGATAAATTATATAGAGCTCTATATGGATTACTTGATAATGCTAATCTTTGAAGGATTAAAACATGCTTGAAGCATGAAAATTGAAACCCTTAAAAATGTATTCAAGTAAATTATAAAGACTTCTATATAGATTAAGGAAATCTGATGGTATAATCGCCTTAAAGATGAGGCTGAACAAATATCACGTAATCTATGATGAAAAATAAATATATGATATATTCATCGCGTATCTATTCTTCTTTGATAAAATATACGAAAGTCCCCGAAGGATTTAAAATACTTGAAGCATATAAAATATCTTTATATGTATTAAAGTAATCTACTCAGTATGTATATATGATAAAGGAAGATTACATAAATGATCTAATTTATCCACGTGTTTTTATAAAAAAAGTGTACATCTGAATTTGTTGTTATTGTTGTGTATGTTGATAATATAAATTTCATTGGACTCCAGTAGAGCTCCAAAATGTAGTGAAGTATTCAAATAAGAAATTTAAAATGAAAGAATTTGAATATGCAAAATTTTATCTCGCCCCGAAGAGCGAATATTTTATGAATGAAATTTATGACTATTGATTAGTATAAATAATCTAAGAAATTGAAATGATTTTATATGGATAGAACTCATCCATTAATGAAACTGATAACTGTGAGATTATTTAACGAGATAAAGAACTCGTTAGTCCTGCAATACTATATCTTTTTGCAATAATGAAAATACTATGTCCTGAAATATTATAGTACCATACTGAATATATATTTTAAGGATCATTATACTTATGATGATTAATATATGATTTACATTTCTTTATTTATGAAAGACGTCACAATTTATGAAGCAAGCAAATAATATGTCTAATTGAATTAATATTTTGATATGTACAAAGTACATAAAGTCTCCTTTCATAGAAAACAAGCTCCATAATATTATAGGAGATAATATTAAAATATATTATATTCTCTTAAGGAACGAAACACTGAAGAAAAAACAAGCAGTGATATCTTCATCAAGGGGACAAATAAATTTTTAAAACACAAAGAATACTGTACTCTTTTTCCTTCACTATAATTTTTTTCCCAATGAGTTTGTTCCTAGTAAGGTTTTAATGAGGCATATTCTTTTGTGTAATGGACATCATGGGGGAGTATTATGAAACTATACAATATAATAGATGTCTATAAGTTTATTAAATATATTATTTTTTTATCCAAAAGTTATGTTTTTTGGAATAAAGGGTTATGTCCTTTGGGATGAAGGGTTATATCTTTTAGTGTAAGGTTGTGTCATTTAAAGATGACTTTTGGTACCCTATAAATAGTCTTTAATCCTATTGATTGTGTAACCAAGATTAGTAATACTAAATCAATTTATCTCTACTCGCTTCTTCTATCTATTATATATATATATATATATATATATATATATATATATATATATTCTCTATTTCTTATATTTTATAACAAAATAACTTTTTTACAGCAATTTTTTATTCCCCATTGAGGGAATGGCATCCTCCTTTTAGCAATTTCTATAAAGAATTTTCTTCTTTTTTTTTCTAAAAAAAGGAATATCTTTAAAGATATAATTGACATCTTTCTTTTTCAAGTTCATTCATGAGTTTTGATTTAAATATAATTTCATCCCTCAATTTTTTTAAGAAAAAAAAAACCGACCCCTCAATTATAGTCAAATTACTGAGGATTTCTATTTTAAAAAATTAAATATGAAAATTTTAAATTATAATTTTATTAATATTTTAGTAATTTTGTATTAAAATAACCTCTTTGGACTGTTGTTTGATTGAAAATTAAGATAAAAATATATTAATTGGTCTTTAAACTATAGTTGCATTAAAATATTAGGCATCTCATAAGCTAAAGATATTATAATTTAATAAATAAGTTGAGTTGAAACTTAATGATAATAAATTTTAAAAGTTTTTTTTGGGCTTTTCCGAATTTATATATTTATATATATTATTCAAATCTAAAATTTCGAGTTTCGAATATTGATCGACACTCAACTTTAGTTTAAAGTTTTTTGAGTGAAATTTAAATCTAAGTGGAGCTTGAATCTAAAATTTATAAGCTCGTCAAACTTCTAACCAAACTTAAAAGTGACATTTTTTATCATCATTTCACGTAAGTACAAATTTATAAGGCCAAATACATAAGTTTGTCCTATAATTTTATAATTTAAACTTTATAAATGATTTATCGTACATTTAAATTTGTAGATTTTGATAATATTATACACTTTTACACATTAAATAACAATAATTTTTTGATTTTTAGCTTTTATATAGAAAATATTGATTTAATATATATAGTTAGTATAACTCTTGAAATAATAATTTTCAAAATTTTGAATTAAGTAATAAATATTCAATTAATATAATTTTATAAATTAAAATGCGTAATAAAATAATTTTATAAATTAAAATATTTAATATATAATTTTATTATTGTCAAAATAGAAATTAAAGACATCATAAAATTTAACTTAAAGGTGAATTTATATACTGAGGAATTATTTATTTATTCATTGAGATGACCTTTCAAATTCAATCCGCTTATTTTGTTCGTCGCGTGCTAATCACTATTGGCTCAACACTTTTGCACATGCATTCATGTTTGGCAAATAATGGTATAAAAGCACCTAAATATACAAGAGATAATTCAGCCGCGTTGCCACTCCCTGCAAAATTAAACATTTAGCTGCACTTATCACTTAGAAAATGGAAAGCCTATTGAAGGACTTTGCGGTGGAAAACAAAAATCCATCGGAGGAAGCGCTGCGGAGATGGAGAAAGGCAGTGGGAGCCATCGTGAAAAATCCTCGCCGGAGGTTCCGTATGGTCGCTGATCTCGCCAAACGATCTGCGGCTGAGAAGAAAAAACGAAGCATTCAGGTTTTCTTTTTTTCTCTTTTTCTTAATCTGCTATTTTTAAAATAATGCGTTTTTTCTATAATTTTCTTTTCGACTTATTTTGTTTTCTAATAATGCAACGAAGCTTGACTTTCGTTGTGGTTTTTCTTTTTCCTCCGGAAACAAACAGTATCGGAAAAAAAAAAAAAAGAGTTCTGTTCGCATGTCATTGTAGTTAACTTAACATCATGCGCACGTTAGCACATATATTTTGTTTTGTGTCTCGTGTACGGTACTGTACGCCGTCGACCACGCCGAGTCAAAAGTTTTTTTCTTTGAGTCCGGTCGTCACGTCAAATACCTGATTGGTTTAGATTGCTGACGTCGTAATTTTTACGCTTACGTTATTTAACGCAATTTAATAATAATTAAAAATTGATTGTTTTTAAAAGGAAAAAATTAGATATTTAATTACGTTAAATTTCTTTGATTATATTTACATATATAAGCCGATAATCGAAATTTAATTACACGCATAAACACAGTATTAACACTCGTAAGCGCAAATAATTTTTAAATTGATAGGTCCATAATCCATATATGCACATTATATTATTGATGGACCGAGTCATAATGGTATCTCAGACCATTATTTCCTCAGTGGGCATAGGTTCGTGTTCTTTTTTTTTTTTTTAGAGAAATTAAAGGGAAGATAATTGCCCACCACTATATCCTAACTCTTGACTTTTAGCCTCAAATAATGGCAAGCTAGGAAGTTTCCTCGAAATTTCGCATTGTCTGTTTTCAAAGGGAATAAATTGTATACTGTTGTGGTGTTTTGCTGAATATAGAACAATAATGAATGAATTACTTAGGCATTGGGTTTTTGACATAAATGGAATCATTTTCTATTCTTATTCTTATATATCACCCCACTTTTGATTTTTTTTTATTTGCCCATCTTTTGCCATTTGTGTGCATCGCATCTGCTGGGTAGTGTCTTTTATTGAAATATTCAACAAGATTATTATATGTATTTGGAGACGCTTTGTGCTACGTGGAATTGCATTTGAATTTTCTATTCTTAGTATATGATTGGAATTTGGAAATAAATGTTATTTTTTTGTTAAATTACTAAATTAGCATGGGAGAAGAAATTTAAGTCATTAATGTCTAAATTAGTTAACTTTCCGTTAGTATTTTTTTTTTTTGTTCGGTTACTTGCTTTATACCAGTTATAGATTGTAGTTTTTAGTTTTAGAGTAATAAAGATCATGAGATTAATTTATTGAATAAAAGAATATTGAAAATTATTGTTGGTAAGTAGAGAGAAATTTAAACAGTGGAAGGCAATGTGGCAACGTTGCAATGACAAATTGTAGACTAACTAGTCTTATACCCATGCTATGCATGGTTTTAATATATAATTTTTTATTAATTTTAAATTTTCTCAATTATAATATTATTAATGATTTTTATTGTTGTAATATATTGTGTGATTTTATTCAAATTTGTTGCTCTATTTGTCTAGAATATGTATTTTCCATTTTTTTCTTGTTAAAGTATATTTAAAACAAATATTAGATGCATTTTTAGTATAAAAACTAATTGTGATAAGTTTTTCCAATTATATTTGTTTCAAAGCTATATTTGAATTTTTTTATATATTATTCAAATCATAATTAAATTCAACTAATTTTTTTGAAAATGTTAATAAATTCAACTCTTAACTATATCACAAATGTTTTAACCATTATACTGAAAACCGAACTGGATCGGACCTGCCGGTTCTACCGGAAATTGGGCTGTGGTCTAGTCTGGGTCGTATTGAAAAATCGGGCATTGAAAAAAACTGGAATGAACCGGTTAAAACCGGCTAAAAACCATGGAATTGGATTGGTAAAAAATCGGTTTGATTCAATTTTGAATATTTTTTAAAAATAATGGGCTTTTTTTAAATTTGGGCCTCCAAAAAATTAGGGCCACTCATTTTTTAATCTTTGGGCTTTTTTATTTATAAACTTAAATCCTAATATATTAATTAAATGAAAAATAATAATATATTTTATGGTAATTAATTTTTTATTTTAAATTTATTCATATTTTATTTTTTAAAATTATTTAATAATTTTTATTTTTTTTAAAATCCAAATTTGAAAAATTTTTTTATGTGAGTTCAAATCTTTTTTTTAACCTATATTTTTAATTTTATTTAATAAATATATTTAAAAAATATTATATATAAAAATTTGGTTCAACCGTATTGAATTTGGTCAAACCCTCCGGTTCGGTGAATCCTTACTTTCACCGGTTTACTGACTGGTCCGATTTTCAAAACACTGATTTTAACTTTAAAACTATTTATGGGATTGCAATTTAAAAATTTAAAATAAAATAAAATGTATTATAAAACTCTCATTGTGAAAAACATATTATAGCTATAATTGTTTAAAAATTATATTTAAAATGTTGTTATGTATTTTCATATCATTTATCACATTATTGTGCGAAATGTTTATTTAAATTAATTTTAAATGACTTAAATTGAAATCAAACCATTTAGTTCTTTGTTTAATCAAATTTTTATTATTAGTTTTTATTATTAATAATTTCAAATGATGATAAATATATTGATAATAAATAATCATTTATTATATACTGATTGTGATAATTATTTATGTAAATTAATTACAACTAATAGAAAATTAAGAAATGCAATCCTTTTTGGTTCTATGGTTATATATTTGTGCTATGCATAAATAATTTAATAAATACTGATTTTTAATATTCAATTTAAATTTTTATATTTTTATTTTTATTAAATTGATTTGTGCATAAACAATTTTAGAATTTGCAAAGTTTAAATTTAATTTAATAAATATAGTTAAAAATTTTATAAATTGTAATTATAATTATAAATTATTTTTGAAAAATATATAATAATAATAATGTTATAAAATAAAATATTCTATTTAATTTTTTTTATTTTTATAGTCGAATAAAAATTTACGATTTTGAAATGAATATTTTTGTGCTAATTATTTATTTAATCTTTTATTAAGTTAAATGATTATTATTTCTTACTATATTATTGATTATTATATCTTAGCATTTATGTTTTGCATTTATTTACAAATTAAAGCATTTTGGAATCCTATGTGACATAACTTGACTTTTCTAATCCTATATGGTACTATAACTTTTCTAATCTTACATGTCACTACATAGTAATTCTATTTGGCACTTTCTAGGGAAAAGATGCCTTTTTTATATACGACACATGTGACACATGACTATGGTATGGCTAAACAGTTTAAGTTATGGTATGGCTATCACGTTACCCTCATGTGGAGTTCAAAGTTCATTTAATTCAAAAAGATGTTTAAATCCTCTTAAAGTTGAAAATCAGGATCAGCTATAGTCATTTTTTATCAACTTCATTTTAATAGCGACACAACCTATTGGGATGCACACAAACCAACTTACTGGAAAATTAAGATATTTTCTTTTAATACGGTGTTAATAAGTGATAGAATAATTTGTGATTTTTGAGTCATTTGATTAGCTTGCATCAAAATATGATGCATGGGCAACATACCAAAACACTGATATGAAACATGGTGATTCTATTTTAAAAAAAAGAAAAAAATGAAAAAAGAAAAGAAGGAAGATCAAATGCATAATTCTACACAGAATTTTTCTTATTTGGCTATGGTGACACTCTGAATTCTGTGGGTGATCTATTAGATATTTTAAGTTGCTAATTTTGTAAACAATTAACACTTATTAGATCAGTCAACAATTTGCATTAGGATGTGCTTATGAACGTGTGAAGCAAACTATACATTGGCTACGCAGCATTTGTTGGACGTTCCTTCTTTAGCTTCTCTTTTAAGTAACCTGTTTTTATTTATTTATCTATTTATTTATTTGAATTTGTAACCAAGAACAATAAAGGAACTAACCTGAGATAAAGACTTCATGGAAAGGGCGACCAAAAAACTAATGTAAACTCGTTAAGTGATCAATATTGGATCTTAGCATGATTTGTTTTGTAATTTCTATTTATTAACTCGGCTTTAGCTATTTTGTTTGTCCATTAACAATAACTTTCATTAAATCACGTCCTTTCTAGTTGATGAAGGGGCTGATTTTTGAGATTTAAATTGATATTTTTTTATATAATTTGTTTTTTTTTGTTATATAATGAGTTTTGGAGTTTTATACTTATTAGTAATTCTCTATCTTTTTTATTTTGTTTTCCGTTGCTGTATGTATGAGAATATTTGTAACTACTATCATTTTGATTCTAGTTAGACTTATATCTTTCTTCCAATAAATAAATAGCTTCTTAATGCTTAAATATTTTTATTTTCTTGATATTTTTTTTGTTATATTCTAAATTTACTTCAAGAAAAGTAGTTTTAAGAAACTAGGAAAAGAACTAACTAGACAGAGAAAACACTGAAAAAGGAAAATGTACTATATTGATATAGTTAAGAGGGCGAGCCTGATGATGATTATACGTGGTTTTTTTTTTTTTTTTGTTAGTCAGTGTTTGTGTTAATTAAATCATGAGAATTTACTTGACAAGTATTAGTGATATAGTCAGTACACAACAAGTCACCCTCATGTTTGGATGCTAGGTAGGACTGTAAACAAGCTGAGTCAAGCTGAGCTTTGGTGAGCTTAAGCTCAGTTCAATGAGGATATACTTGAGCTTGAGCTTAGCTTGTTTAAAAGTAGCCAAAATTGAGCTCAGCTCGATAATCATAAACAAGCCAAACTCGAGCTTGAGCTCGAAATCTATTAACTATAATGGCGTCATTTTAATTGATTTTTACTTATTGAGCTAGCTCCAGAGCTCGGCTCAATCATTAGCTCACGAGCCAGCTCGCAAGCTAATGATCCAAGCTTGAGCTTGGCTTGATTATTAAACAAGCTCAATAGCTTGGCTCGATAAGTTTATTTAGCAAGCTCAAGTGAGCTTCTATCAAGCTGAGTCTTGAGCAGCTCACAAGTGGTTTAGTTCGTTTACAGCCCTAATGCCAGGCGACTAAATGGCATAATTAGAAAGTGAAGTTATGATTTTGGGAAAAGAAAAAAAAAATGCTGTGGCATGATACACACATATATATTATTTCAACAAAAACAAAAAGATTAAAAAAAGCATGTGTGGACATTTTTTAAAAAAAAATCCCTCTGTTCCAGACTGGAAAGTTCTGTATTTAACTTATTATAAATGTTGATATCTATGCTGATATTGCATATCGTTTGGTTATGAATATTAGAAAATTAATGAACTTAAGAATGATTTGAGTTGATATCCTTGGAAAATCAATTAATGGAAGTAATGCAGCTTTTATGTTGCAGACACTACGAGCCTTACAATATAAATTTTATATGGTAGGAATGATTTTTTACATTCTGAGAAATTTGGGTTCTGCATATAATCAACAATGAACAATAATTTTTTTTTTTTGAAAAAAGGGAGATTATTTATACTCCATTCGCCCACAAATAAGTATTACATTTGCATTTTTCTCGTCTCTTAAGAAAGCCATCTAATTTATCTAATATATAATAAATTATTAAGTACATTAACTATGTTACTTTTATTTACAATAAAGAGAGAGATTTTTGGGAATTATAGCAATTAATGTTCGTCATTTGCAAAGCATAAAAATGGAAAAAGAAAGTTTATTATTGCTAAAATCTACAAATGTGACGGTTATTTATAGACATGGCTTTCGCCAAATGTGACACTTATTTGTGGACGGAGGGAGTATACCTCGTTTTATTTAATTTATTCTCCCCTTTAAATTTTTAGATTCACTTCAGTTGGAAATTTTCTGAAATTGAACTGTAGGTTCCCTTTTCAATTTATCATTCACGGACATTGATAAGATCCTTCAAATTTTCTTGAACATCCAAATGGATCCTCTGAATGGTTCTAAATGTTTAGTAATGCAATGTGATCTTTTGCGCTTTCACTGTCATCTTCAGTAGGTAATTGGTGGATTAGCATGATATTGAGCTTCACTTTTGTTTTCAATATATCCCAAGAGAAAAAGATGCATATCAGAAACAACTTGTATGGGGCATCATGCATCATCAGCATTCTTGTGAGAATATATATATATATATATATATATTTGTATATATATTATTGGGGCCTTGAATATCATGGTGTTGCTTTCTAGAATTACCCTAGTTTTTTCATGATACCCCTGTGCAACTTAAAAGGTAGCTAATCATGAGTTAGGAATTGTCTTGTTTGTCATTTACTGTGTTACATAATTTGTCACTCATGTAGAAGGGAAACCATTAAATCTGAGATGACAATGGTCGGAAACAATTTTTCTGTGTGGAAAGTGAAATGTGCATTACCAAAAGACTTGTAGCTACCATGTCAATCATTCTAGTGTTGCACTGACATCACTAATCCACGGATTGCATTAAATTTCAGTATGATAATTGATGATGGCACTATGAAGCTCCTAGTGTTACAGCAGCAAGTGAATTTTATGATTAAATCTAATCTCTTTCCTTTTTGGCTTTCCCCTCCTTTCCCTCTCTTTACAAAACCAGGAAACAATAAGAGTTGCTTTATATGTTAAAAAAGCAGCTCTGCAGTTCATTGATGGTATGATCCTTAACATTGAGTTTTCAACTAGACCTGTATCTTTAGTTGTTGGTCCTTATGCTTTATTTTCTTGCTTTGTTTTATATCATGCAGCTGCCTCTGTAGCTGATGCAGCAGCTGGTTTTCAAGTTGAGCTCAAGCTTTCAGATGAGGTTAGAAAAGCAGGTTTTGGAATTGAACCAGATATACTCGCATCCATTGCCCGTGACCATGATCTTAAAGCTTTGAAAAGCTATGGAGGAGTGGAGGGAATTGCACGGAGAGTCTCTGTCTCTCTGGAATATGGCGTCCATGGAAGCAGTATACCTATCAGGCAACAGATTTATGGGTGCAACCGTTTTACCGAGAAACCTCCTAGAAGTTTTTGGATGTTTGTTTGGGAAGCACTACATGATTTAACATTAATTGTCCTTATGATTTGTGCTGTGGTTTCTATAGGTATTGGAATTGCTACTGAGGGATGGCCAAAGGGCATGTATGATGGCTTGGGAATCATACTCTGTATATTATTGGTAGTCATTGTTACTGCTGTTAGTGACTATAAGCAGTCCTTGCAGTTCAGAGACCTGGATAGGGAAAAGAAAAAGATTTCTATCCAGGTAATAAGGGACAGAAAAACACAGGAAGTCTCCACTTATGACTTGGTTATTGGAGATGTTGTTCGATTATCTACTGGAGATATAGTTCCAGCTGATGGGATTTACTTATCGGGATATAGCTTAGTGATTGATGAGTCAAGCTTGTCAGGGGAGTCTGAACCTGTGAATATATATGATAATAAACCTTTTCTTCTTTCAGGAACCAGAGTGCAAGATGGGTCAGGAAAGATGCTAGTTACGGCAGTTGGTATGAAGACTGAATGGGGAAAGTTGATGGAAACTCTGAATGACGGTGGTGAAGATGAGACCCCATTACAGGTGAAACTGAATGGCGTTGCTACAATTATTGGAAAGATTGGTTTGGCTTTTGCCGTGCTTACATTTTTAGCGCTGACAGCAAGGTTTTTGGTGGATAAATTGCTTCATGGAGAATTTACACATTGGACCTCAACAGATGCATTCACACTTCTGAACTACTTTGCTATTGCAGTAACCATAATTGTCGTTGCTGTTCCCGAAGGATTGCCATTGGCAGTGACTTTGAGTCTTGCTTTTGCAATGAAGAAACTAATGCAGGACAAGGCACTGGTAAGGCATCTATCTGCCTGTGAGACAATGGGTTCTGCTGGTTGTATTTGTACAGATAAAACAGGGACCTTAACGACTAACCACATGGTAGTTGATAAAATATGGATATGTGGAAAAGCTAAAGATATTAACAACAATAACAATGAAGACATTTTGGGATTGGAAGTATCTGAAAGTGTCTTGAGGTTCCTTTTGGAGATTATTTTTCAAAATACGGTTTGTGAAATAAGCAAGGATGATGATGGAAAGAATAAAATTTTGGGGACACCAACAGAAAAAGCACTTTTGGAATTTGGCTTACTTCTGGGTGGTGATTTTGGTGCACAACGCAAAGAGTTTCAGATACTCAACGTTGAGCCTTTCAGTTCAGTCAGAAAGAAGATGTCTGTGCTTGTTGCTCTTCCTGATGGAGGGTTGCGGGCTTCTTGCAAAGGTGCATCAGAAATTGTATTAAAAATGTGTGACAAGGTTGTTGATGACAGAGGAAAATCAGTTCATTTATCTCCAGAGCAAGTGAGAAATATCTCAAATGTCATAAATGACTTTGCTGCTAAAGCTCTGCGAACCCTGTGCTTAGCTTTCAAAGATCTAGATGACAATTCTCGCGAAAGCAGCATCCCTGATTCTGGCTATACACTGGTAGCCATTGTTGGTATCAAGGATCCAGTGCGCCCTGGTGTCAAGGATGCAGTTCGAACTTGTTTGGAAGCTGGAATCACTGTTAGGATGGTGACTGGTGATAATATAAATACAGCTAAAGCTATAGCCAAAGAATGTGGCATACTTACTGAAGATGGCTTGGCCATAGAAGCACAAGACTTTCGTAGCAAGACTTCTGAGGAGATGAGGGACATCATACCGAGAATCCAGGTCTGTGAACAAATATGCTGGAAGATTCAATCACTTAGTCATGCGTGTAATTAGATGCATAAAAAATTTCTTTGTTCCTTGTCAACAGGTGATGGCTCGGTCTTTACCTTTGGACAAACACACCTTGGTCACTAATTTGAGGAATATGTTTGGAGAGGTTGTGGCAGTAACTGGTGATGGGACTAATGATGCACCAGCCCTGCATGAGGCAGACATTGGACTTGCAATGGGCATAGCAGGAACAGAGGTTTTGCATCTCTGCTTAGCTCTAATTTCATACTGATGATCCTGATAATTGTTCATGTGTGATTCTCTTCTTTTTCACCTTCTATTTGTTGCAAGTCATGTTTTCTGGTGCTACATTGACTTGTCAATATGCATCCCAACAATAAGCACCATTATTTTTTAAAAAAATTTACTTTGTATTTATTATTCTCTTCATTCTTTTCACATATTGAATTTTTTGACATCCTTCACATGATATGTATTGCAATATTGTCGTTTGTCACTTGAATATAATTAACGTTTAAATCCTAGATTTTGCAGCCAAGAAAAATCACGTAGGTCCTTGTCTCAATTAACTAGAGTATGAAGAATTTTCTTTTATCCCTTTATTTGTATCACTTCTGTTCACTATCATTTCTGCTGCATGTTAATGAAACAAAAACATGAACAATTTTCTGCTGGCATGTTTTATGAATCTGAGGATGTAATTGAAGACTTTCAAACTCAATTGTTTGCACTCTACTTCCTGTTGGGGGAGATCATATTTTTAACTAATCACTCAACTTCTTGGTGCAATGATATTATTTTTTTTTTCAATTAAAATAACATTATCGCTCAAAGTTTGTTTTTGGAATATTGTGTTTCCCCCATTTTATACTTATTTATGTTGTAATGATCTCATATCTTCATGCAGATATTGTAGTAGTTCTTTAAAACCTTTTGTAAATCTTTATTTGAGGGTTGAGGTATATGTAACTTCACTGAGTCTCACTGAGGCAGTAGTTCTTGTATTGCTGTTAGCTACATGGAAACCACATTGATAAAACTTTTTTTTGCTTTCTTTAGTAACCTGATTTGCCTTTTAGCCACGTGAATTTCACTGTATTTTCTCGCATTGCTTACCTTTTCATGGATGCTCTGTGCAGGTTGCAAGAGAGAATGCTGATGTCATCATAATGGATGATAAGTTTACAACTATTATAAATGTTTGTAAATGGGGACGTGCAGTCTATGTAAATATTCAAAAGTTTGTGCAGTTTCAGCTAACTGTTAATATTGTGGCTCTTGTAATTGATTTTGTTTCTGCATGCATCTCAGGTGTGCTAGTTTTGAAGCTTTTGTCCATGTAGATCATTGCAACAATGCTAAACATTACAGTACTAATTTTCATCTATGTCTTTCACATTCTTCCAGGGTCTGCTCCCTTAACTACTGTGCAATTGCTTTGGATCAACATGATAATGGACACTCTTGGTGCCTTGGCACTGGCTACAGAGCCTATTGGTGATGAATTGATGAAACGGCCTCCTGTAGGCAGGGGTGAAAGCTTTATCTCAAAGGCCATGTGGAGGAATATCATTGGCCAGAGTATTTATCAACTGATTGTACTTGAAATTCTCAATTTTGATGGGAAGCGCCTATTAGGACTCACTGGTTCAGATGCTACTAAAGTTGTCAATACTTTGATATTCAACTCTTTTGTCTTTTGTCAGGTATGGTTATGATTTTGCCCTTCACTTTTGTAGTGTTTATATTGTGTGTGTGTGTGTGTGTGTAGAGAGAGAGAGAGAGAGAGAGAGAGTTTTCAGATATAAAATGATGAACTGACCATATTAGGCATTGTTAATCTAAAAGCAATCAGAAAAGAAATTAACGGGTAAAAGTTGTGTGACAAACAATCTCCTAATTTCCAATTTGTTGATTGGCGAAGTGTTTGTTTTCATTTTTGTTGCAGATCTTTAATGAAATTAATAGCCGTCAAATAGAGAAGATAAATGTATTCCGAGGCATGTTCAACAGCCTAATATTCTTGGGGGTTACGGTTTCAACAGTAACCTTCCAAATAATAATAGTTGAATTTTTGGGAGCTTTTGCAAGCACTGTGCCATTAAGCTGGCAACTCTGGCTTCTCAGCATCATAATCGGAGCGGTTAGCATGCCTGTTGCAGTTGTCCTTAAGTGCATCCCTGTCAAAAGGGTTACTGCAAAGCACCATGATGGCTACGATGCTCTTCCAACTGGTCCAGACCTGGCTTGAAAAAGCACTGACGGTAAGATAACTCTAACCTACAGTTTTATGGGTTTAGGCCATGAAAATAGCCTGATTGTAATGCAAGAGGAGAGCTATTCACATTTGACACATTACACTACGACACAATTTTGTGCTTTATGGGTAGGGGAAAACATTCTAATGATGCCATCAATCTGAAAGATCTTACATTTCCAGGCCTATACTTGTGCTATTTCCAGGCCTTACAAAATTCCTGGTGCTTTTTGGTTGACTGATAATTTTTTCACTAGAATTCTCCTCTCCTTTTCTACTAAATCTATGGAGCGGGAACTGTAGGTTTATCCTTTGGTTCTAATGATGCCTATGCCAATGCATCTTTTGGTCATTTCAGAATTGCGTCTTTTTACAATTACTACTAGCCCAAGTAAAAATTCTGATACCATGAATTACTTTTAGATTTTTATACTGTAACTCCAGAAAGGGTAAAAAAAAAGTGAAAATGAAAACGAGAATATTAAGATATGGTTGGAAAAGTTATCCAATAACGCTTCTTTGTTTCTATAAGGTGGTGTTGATTGGACAATTTTAGAAATGGTTGAAAATGTCTTTTAGTTCAGAAAAGCATTGGATATATCGTATGACAGGTGCTTTTCAGTATATATTGTGAAACAGATGGGAGTCTGGGAGCTGGAAGCTGCAAGTTTTGCTCCATAAAAAGAAACTTCTGATTGCACCAATGTTTGTATGGATAACAATTCATAACACAAGGTAACATATCCAGCGGAATAAACCCTGAGACGGATAGGTTCTCAATTATTATCTAAGGTTTTAAATATCTCAATTAAGAAAACGTAAGTTAAGGTTAAAAAGATTGTTGTAGACAGAAGTGGAGAAATCTCACGGACAAACACTGACGAAAAACAGTTTCTATAACTGAACCTTCAAAAACAGTGAACCGTTCTCTGCTGGCACAGTTTTATGAATCTATCTGAGGATGTAATCAAAGACTTCTGTGACCTCCATTGTTTTTAATTCTATTTGTTAGGTTTTATTTTTGAATAAATTTAGCTAAATATTCTTGTTTCAACAGTAACATTAGTAATCATAGTCGACTTCTTGGGAACTCTTCTTTCAATAATCATATCAAGAATTATTTTTATATGTTTGTCTCAAAGCATTAAAAAAAAGACATAAATAAGGTATGGTTGGAAAAGGGTTTCCTCCTTTCTGTAAGGTGTTGATTGGACAAATTGAAAAGAGAGTTGATAATGTCATTTTTTCCAAATCCCTCTTCACAAGTTAGTTGAAATGTCTTTTAGTTTCCAAAAGCATTGTCCAATTGTCTGTGGTAATATGTAAATTTGACGGGAGCTTTTCAGTATATTGTGTCATGGAAAGATGGTGAATTGGCTGCTACAATGTGAGATCATATATATATGAAGCTAAATCTATGAGAGACACGTGTAAATGTATGTCCATTACCGGTTTAGGCAAGTAATTTCATAAAACTATTACAAGACTAGGCAGATTTTGGACAAACCACATTTTCCCAAACATTTCCGGGAAAACTAATAACAAGTCTACCAAAAGACAATTATTTTGACGATGATTACCATTTTCTTTATCTAACTTGTTATATAAATGTAACAAAGTCTTGTAGAAGGAATGAATTTCATGTTCCCATGTTGATTTGAGTTCTCAGTGTGTCAGAAAAATCCATAGTGCTGGCTAGAAGCAAAATGCTGAAGAAATTATTGATAAACATGATTTCAGGGGATATTCTCTTTTATGAATCTTCTACCACTAACAAACTGGAATCTGGATAGTCTAGTCTACCCATAACTGAGCCAAGAAGGTGAATTAAGTACAGCGTACAAAAACATCCTTCCAAGCAAAATCAGAATATAATTGAACGTACTAGAGTACATGCTTTGTGTATATAAAAAATACAACATAATAATGCAATTCCCTCTCTTTCTCTCTCTCTGCAAAAATAAGATGATATGCGGTGCGGCCCGCATAATTTTAGTAACCTATGTGGTAAAAAATGGCGAGCTTCAAAAGATCATTTATCTAAACCTTCTCTTTGCTTCTCCATAAGCAACTACCCCAAGAACAGTCATTGTGTAACCTGCAATGCCCACAAATGTTACCGGATTCCTGAAGATGAAAATTGAGATAACAACAGCAACTGCACCTTTTGCATTGCCTAAAACCTGATTACAACATTCCACACGAAAAAGAATGTTAGGGCTGGAGAAGATTTTAAAAAAAATTGACAGCCAATAAAGGTCGAGTCTTCTAATTTTATACTCACTGATATCTCAGATATGTACACAACAGAAAGTTAATCTCCAAAATTATAACTACGATGTGTTTAACGCTAAGGCGAAACCATTAACATATCATTTGCAAACTGTTTTGGAGGGCGTGCCAATTGTTAAAACTATCATATCATGAAAACAATTTTAGATTTTTTTTTACGAAAATATTCAAGATATTTCTCAACAACAGTTCAATAGCAATGCCAAACAGACCTATAGTTATTGTTAATGGCAGGCGTCAATGGGATTGCAGTTATATGTATAAGCAGTGGCATAATTCACATGAAACTTAGGAAAGACAACTGATAAAAACATGGCACCTTATTCCAGGACATTTGGTTAGTTCAAGATCACTTCAAAGTTGAGAAATCCTGAAATGACTTTGTTATTTGACACTCTAACTATATCTTTGAAAGAAACATCCAACATTCATGAATTAAAAATTTTGCCTGATTCCAGGTTTGAAGATGACATGTAGAGTTGATCAGGGTTGTGAAAATAGCAGATGCACAATCATATTGATAATAATTCTGAGCATGGTTAATGCAGACATGACATTATTACAATTACAGAAATATTTTAATGATAATGTAGTTTGAGCAATTTCAATTTCTTCAATTGAGCAAAAACTTCCTGCTTTTGAGCAAATAATTAGGGGAAAAATAGTGAAGAGAGTAACTAATGCTAACCTGTAGTGTGAGAGCACTTGTATGCTTAGTGACTAAGAAGTTTGACAAGTTAGCTGAGTAAGCCATTGTGGAATTAAGAAGCAGCAATACCCACATGAACTTATGTTGCCTTCCAAGTGATAAGGTGGCTTCAAGTACATTAGGCTCCATTATAAGTGCAGCGGGCAACAATACCAAAACTGCTATTGGGGACATATACAACAGCAAATTCATGGAGTTCAACTTTTCTCTGCAATGCATAAGAATTGAACACATGAGGCAGCTACCACTGCAAGCTCTACTTTGTTTTGGATTTGTAATGACAAACAACACTGTTTAAGTTGAGAAGATACTGGGGAAGAGATTCAAACTTTAGTTTATGAAGCAACCATCGTTAAAGCATTCACCAAATCCTTTAATTTTAATCCACCCCCCTCAACCCAAAAAAGGTAATATTACTTGCAGAAAAGGGGGGGTAATATAAAATATATGCATAGTTATATTGGTAACAAGAACATGGGGAGGATCCCTGTTGCATACTTAGTGATTGTTACAGTGTGCAACTCGCATTTTATAGAGATGTCTTCACAAATTTTTGTGAAAATAATTTACATAATATCCATATAAAAACAGAACTTTTACCATGCAGGAAAGATGTTTCATGACACTGGTTTCTTACTCCCTACTTTTATCATAGAGAAAAAGAGAAGCTTGAACAAATTGTCACAGGACTGCGACCACTATGCATACGCATATACTTTTGAGTTTGAATTCCAAATAAGTGAAAAAAAAAATGATAAAGTTTTATCATTCCTGGCTCTGGTTTTCCTTAAGTCAACACCAAAGGCACAAATAATTATTATATCAAAGTAGATCATTCCAGTAGTGAGATGCAAAGTCAGGCAAACAGTGGAAGTCATAAGAAGCAGATTGCCCAGCATGATTATTTGGAGATCCTCGATAAGCTTTATGGGACTGAGATCCCAGTGAACCACGGCATTCCCCTCTATTCCTTCAATTACCGGAGCACATAATTGTGCGTTACTTGGGAACATTTGGTCCCATCCAAAAATGGTTCATTGAACAAAACATACAGAAAGCTATGAGTGACACCTATATCATATGACATTATGTATTATAGTGGCCTTCATCTTGATTTATTCTGATATTCCATATGCTGATCCAAATCTAGCAAGCACAATAGGCGCATCAGATAAGCTAAGGCTACCTATGCAAAATCATATCTCACAATAAGACTTAAGACCACGCATGAAACAGCAAAGGAAAAAAAAAAATCTTCTGCAATTCAATGAAAAAAATTGTGCCAAAAGAAATTAATCAGAAATATGAAATGAATGTAACATTCCAACCAACCTTCAAAATTGTTAGTGTCTGTAGAAGTATATGTTAATACTAATACTCAAACTCCCATACACACCACAAAGATCAAAATATAAAAAGGAAACATGAATGCACTCACTATAAACATCAAGTTAAAGGAAGAATGCACTTACCCCTCAGAAGAAAGTAGGATGCCCTGAAGAACAGACTTGAAGGCCCTTGCAGCTGTAGCACTTATGCACATAATAAATCCATACAAATGAAAACCCGGTTCACCCTGTCACCAACAAAAGATAAAGTTTCAACCTCTGCGGGCATTAGTACATATTATACATGTTGCAACATTAAAATAAAACAGGAGAAACATAAAACAGTCACAGAAAATTACATTAAAGACACTCATTCCTAAAAAAGAGAGAAAAAGTCACTAGCTAATAGATATAAAAATACCAAAGAGTCACTGTTTCAGCTAGTATCGAGAATTACACGATGTGTGCAATATAGACCAAAGAGTAAACTGAGACACAATGCGGCAGGGGGAAAGACTATAAATTATAGATATTTGACATGTGCATAAAAAACTTCATCCTTCTAGAAATATTGCAATGAAATATCTGCAGGCAATGTAGATGGACAAGAGAGGCTAACTAGAGAGGTGTTCACTATAACAACTGAATACCCCATTACCTTTCTGAAAAAATATATTACACATGAAAAATGAAGCAACAACCATCAAGAATTTACCATAGAGCAACCACGACAAACTGTTACAAGAACTGATTCTACAACTTTGGAAGCCAATAATGAATGGAAGGAACTATCATAGATGATAACAGAATAGCTTAAGCCAACAGACAAGAATGCTTAAATAAAAATTATAAGGGTCCAATTGGGTAGCCAGTTGTTTGAAATGATTTAGCATTTGGATTCAAAATTACATTGATTTTTTGTGATTTTACATTTGAAACACAAATTCAAATACTCAATCATTTCAAATGACTAGCTACCTAATTAGACCCTAAGAGTTATGGTATCTTCCATCTAAATTATGGCATCACTGGTCTATGTTGTGGCATCATTTAGTAACTCAATACACTTGCTGCTTGTATTTATGCTGCAGTTACCCGTTTGACACTACTTTACAAGCCACCATCACTACATTACCTGCTACAATCATCAGAAAAGAAAAAAAAAAAGACAAAATTCAGTATATCTAAAACCTTCCAGCTCAGCTCCCAACTAAGGATTTACAAATAATTTATCGTTCCAATAACATCATTTTGTTACTTAAAACAAAACTGGTCAGTTCATTAATACTTAAGCTCCAAAATGCTTAATTTACATTTAAATACAACCAAATCCTGCAGTCCGTTTAGGCTCACTGTTCTCTTATAGCAATACCAACAATAATGTTCTCCATGTTGGTGAGTTTTACCAAGACCTTTTATGATCGAACAATTATGATTTGTCTCGAGGCATAGGATCTAACACAGTTTCAACAATTCTGTCATTTTTTATCAACCTTTTAGCTCTCCTAAAATGAGGGGAGGACTATTTTACATTATCGATTGCTTTTTTAAAAGCAATATCGGTCACTAGAAGACCTTGCTTATGGTTAGCATGTGATACGTAGAAATCACAGCATAGATTCATTGCAATGGCAAGCATCAGCTACCACACACAAACAAATGCAAAGAATATATCAGATCTGCACTATCATAATCAAATTGGCAATGCATTGTGTCAACATAAGTCTCAAAACTCAAACAGCAACAAAAAGAAAAAGTTCAGATCAAACTCGAAACAATAAGAAATACCCGTAGTTTTGATATATGAGGCAAATAAAAGAAAAGAAAAAGGAAAGAAAACACACCCCACTAGCAATGATGACACCAGTAACGACAGGCACAAGAGCAGCATATGTAACCCAAGCTTCCCTTTTGAAGGTCATCAAGTAGGCAAAAACCGCAGTAAAAAAGGGTGTTGTAGCACCAACAGCTTGATTAAATGAGACAGGTAAATACCTAAGCGAAATGTTACCACCAACGACAGACCCACAAAAAACAATGCTCAAAGTTGCGATCTTTAGGAGCTGAGGACCGGATTTGACAGCCTGAAGAGGGACAATCTTGAAGAAAACAATGGAAAGGTAACTGAGAATGGCACAAGCAGACATGTGGCACATGGTAAGGAAGATTGGGAACCTGAAGCCATAGTTAGAAAGCAAGTACTTATTCAGAAGCAAAACTCCAATGTTTGAGGAGTACCAAAGGACTATCAGAGAAGTAATGAAAAGGGCTTGTTTCTTTGAGGCAGATGATGCAGATGATGCAGAAGATGATGACATTGTGGTTGGATTTGTGGAGGGTGATCTCATCTGAGCTTCATCAATGGCGAAAAATAATTTTTTTTATTTTTATTTTTTTAGAATTTTTTTTGTTTTCTTCTATGTGCATTGTTTTTTCTTTCTCGGAAGAATTTATACGTGGGTGGTGGAGAGAGTGGAAAGTGTAAATTTATGTGGTGAAAGGTATAATCTTTTAAGTTTGGACGCAAACTAGAATTTGGTGTGGAGTTGTTTTATTGATTGTAATTTGCAAGTCCACATCTTATTGCATGATTAAACCTCACTTAAATCTTTTCAAGTTGTTACCTTCATATTCTTTAATAAAACGTTAAAATAATAACAACTTCTTATACATAAAATAATTATGTAAAGTTTCATGGAAAATATGAAATATCTCCAATATTTCAGGTTCAAATTTTTTAAACTAAAAAAAAATTTCACCAATTTTATAAATTAAGGGCGGATTCAAATACATGCTACAACTCTTAAGCAGATTACAATATTATTTCAACTCATGAGCCTTTTAATGAATTAAAAATAATGAATTAACATATTAAAAATGACATATTATACAGTAAATTTATTTTACTTTCAAAAGGAAAAATTAAACTTAAATCCTTGTTGTGGAGTCACCTTAGGTCTCCATATTTGATCATATTGATTGTTTACTATGTGGATTGGTTAGCTTCCTTAGCTAAAAGTTTTAAGATAATTGAAGTCTATTCTAAATTGTGTTTACCGGGTTTCCTCCGCCTTTTGCGAAAAAAAATAATAATAATAAAAAAAATAAAAAATCCATTTTATGTATATGTAAAAATTTATTTCATTTTGCAACTAACTTTCAAATGTTCGAATGTTTTTAATTTTATGTAATAAAATTACATTTTCATTTGGTTTATTTTAACCCGGAAAAAAAAACCCAAAATAAGCTCTAAACCGTTGTCCTAAATAGGAAAACGCACACGTGTGTTTTTCCGATTGGATTCAGGCTCAAAGTTCTTTTTATCATACCCAGGCCTCAGCCATAACCTTATATAAAGCCCACAGCACCTAGATTTTGTGGCCGGATGTGATTTTGAATAATCACTAGATTTATTCGAGTCCTTTTCTTTTGGCACAGTAAAAACAGAATAAAATTAGATTGGAAGTAAAATAGAATCCTGAAGGTGGTAAGGCTGATGATTTAGGGATTGGAAGTGTCAAAAACCTCCGTAGATTAATAAGTGAGATATAATAAGTGATCTCTAACAAGAAAAAACTTCCCTTTTTATCTTATGTTTAAATGCTGATTTTCAAATAACAAATCTTATGTTAGATGACAAGAATAGAAAAAACAGAGCATTTCTATGGGTATCACAGTTGCATGTCCTTCAACTTTGTGATGACTTCTGCTCTTTCTTCTGAACTACCTGATGAAACCAACCAAAATACATTTAGTGAGATTGAAAATTACAGTTTGTTACAAATGTAAGCTTATGCAATATGCTAATCTATACTCCAAGCACAAAACAAGATGTTTACAGTATGGAAGGAGGGCTTGAACTTGCATCTTCGCGTAAATCATGTCATATGTACCCTAACTTATAGGCCACACATGTGAGTGTTAGAATAATATATATATATATATATATATATATATAAATGAGTTCTTGATGCTTTGTTGATTTGCTAAAGTAGGACTAGCAATAGAAGAGGTCATGATAATAAACATTGTGAAACGACCATTGCACACATTCATGAGACAAAAACCAATGTAGTCAAAACTGTTAATTCTTCAAGTTTGAGCATGCATTGCAATGTATTCAATATTTAAAATCCACTGCACCAATTATAAGCAATTAATGAAACTCCTTCGGCACTTAATGATCTTCCAAATCAAAATAGCACAGGATTAAAACCTGACATTTTCACAAATAAAATGATCTTATCTGAAGATAATATGGTGGAAGGATGCATATTTCTTGTGTGTAGTGTATACAACAATTCTTACCTAACTTGCTCGACCTCACTCACTATCAATGTTCCCTATGAGATAATTTTGTAATGGAAAGAGAATATACTTTAGTTTCAGTAATCAAACTTGATTACAATAAATAAATTCTTTCAAGCACAAGGATATAATTAAAATGTTGTCTCTGATAAGAATTCTAAATAAAATTTACCTGACAGGTTCTCCAGCTTGGCATCGCACTCATGAAGTGCCCTGACAAGATGTAAAATTCGATACTGGAGCTTTGCATTTTCAGCAGCAAGTTTCATAACCTAGAAGTAGTAAGTGAATGTAATGTAGCATAAGCAAAAAGAATAAGCACCAAATATAAATATGCTTACCTTTTCTTGTTCTGAAGTTAGCTCTGTATTTACACCTTCTAGCTTTGACTGAAGTTCACTTATTGTTTTCAAAAGTTCCTCATTTTCAGCATCTAAGTGAGTTTCCGAACTTCGTTAGCAAAGTAATAACTTTTACCTTTATTGAAGTAAATAGTATAGAATCAGTAACATGCCTGCAGACTCACACTCACCTTTCTTACTTGCAAGGGCAACTTCAAGTCGTGACAATCGATCCTTTAATATAACCAAATGCTAATTAGATATAGAATACAAAAAGGCTGAATAAGTTTTGCTCATTAGTACTAATTATTTGATGCCATCATGCATATAAATGCACTTCATATACAAAATTAAGCATAGAAAAATGTACAGCAAAATCAATTTTTTTTCAGGAAAAATTAGAATTTAATTGCAAAGCAACTGCAGATAATCCCAACCCAAAAAGAGAGAATACACTAGGAATATAGTCAAACCAAAATGAAGAGGCCCAAGCATTCATCATGCAAACAACCATAAACGGAAAGATGATAACTGAAATATCAATCCAGCAGAGATTTAGTGTGAAGTTGATAGAACTAGATGATAAAATAATGAGCCAGCGCTTATAACTTATGGGCAGAATAGGATAACGTGGCATTAAGTCTAACCTAAAGAAAAAATATGAAGACTTTCCAAGGGAACAAGGAGAATATCAATAAAAGACATTTGAAGACACACATGGGAAGATAACAGAAATTGGAAAAGTGCAGCAAGCCAATTAGATGAGGAGGACAATTTCAGAGACGAATTACTCCTAGCAGGTATGCATCCCCCATAAGCAAAGTTTTTTTAAGCTTGAGTTTCATCATTCATGCCATAACTGCTAAGTTAACAAAGAGTAGGTGGGTTGGATGTGATCATTGACATATGATGGAGATAAAGAAAAAAAAGGTTAATAACTGCATTACAAAGGTGCCTAGTTTTGATCAAAGCAAAGAGCATCAATCCACTTCTGAAGGGTGGGGGCACAGAGATGTGCAGTGGACAATTTACGCCAAACAGGAATATTACAGAAATCTGTCCAAGTACCAGAATGGAGATGTACATAAAGTATAGACTGTTAAGAAGTACAAGGAGATCAAATTGAATCCTCATAATAACAGCATGAAAAGGTCTGGGTTGTGAAAGATGGAGAAGTATATCTAATCTAAACCTTTCATAATCGATAGAAAGGTCCAGAATCTAAATGAAATAAAGTGTTTCAAGGATCTTTGGTTCTCTAATCCATTCTTACCTATATGGGTTAAACCAGGATCAGTTGACAGTTGTATATTATGTTTAGTAACTAAATATTAAGAAATTAAAGTCTTGTAAGCCTAATGAATCCAAAGCAAAGTTCAGTGGACATTAGTGTTGTTCACATACTAAGAAAAATAAAGGAATTAATGCTTACAATCTTAAATTTTCCAATCGTTACGACCAAAAGAAACAGAAATTACCAACTAATATAATAAAGCAGACACATGGGTTTACTAACAAGAATTTCGCAATCCAGAAATCAGAAAACGCATAAACATACTAAAAGATTAACACGTAAGGTTCAAATCTTTTTGGAAACCAAAGAAAATTAGAGTAAATAGCTTTGGTTAAAGGGGATTGCTTCTATCACTATCATTCCGATGACAATATTATCAGTGATAATTCAGTTCAACAAAATCCATTTTTTAAAACCAAACAACCTATAATGAATTCCCAAAAACTTAAATTTCACAATAAAAAATTACAAATTGAAGAAGAAGTAAAAAGAGTAGAAAAGCTTTTATTTTTCTTGAATCCCACCATACTAATTGAACATAAAAATAGCAAAATGGAAATGCCATTTTTTTAACAGATTGGTTGATTGTTATTTGGGAATGGAATCAAACCTCAGCTTCAGAAGCTCTTTGGTAGAAGGGCTTAAGGAGCTCTCCAATATCGAATCCACCTTTCTGAGCTTCTGGTGTCGCCATTTATGAAATTCTTCTTTTCTTATGACTTCAGTTTGAATATTAATTTGCCACAAAACAAAGGAGTGAAGAATGACACAAGCCAGTGCCTGCGGTATCGGTGAATCTTGAAACCACGTTCAAATAATAACAGATGATGGCTTTCACCTGAATTTTACATTTTATTTTAATTTTATTCCGATTTAATTTTTATGTAAATTGCATTCTGAATTTTAAAATTTTATTATAATTTCATTCTGATTTTACTTTTATATTAATTTCACCCTAAATTTTAATATTTTATTATAATAAAATACTAAATTATAATTAGGATTTAAATTGTAGGAGGTTTATTTGTGCTTAGATTAACTTAATAATTATGTGAGTGATGAAGTTTTGATTAATAGTAAATTATTATTATTTTTAATATTTTAAAATTATTTATTTAATTGATAATAAATAATATTTTAATTTAATTTTTTATACATAAATGCTTTTTCAAAAGAAATTAGAATATAATTATATCTTATATTCTATTTTGATAAGATAATGTTACAATTTCAAATAGTTTATAAGTCAAATAAATCGATAATAATTTTGTTTTAGATTTTATTATTATTTTTAAATTTATATTAAAATCAACTATAATAAAAATTATATTCTAATTTTTTTAAAAAAAATCATGTATCAAATAATTAATTTTTAAATATTATTTATTATCAATAAAAGAAATAATTTAAAAATATTAAAATAATAAAAATTATCTTTACTATTAATCTAAACTTTCTCAATCACATAAATAATATTAAATTAATTTAAGCATAAGATTAAGAGTGAATTTATTTTTTATTTATAATTTAAATCCTAATTACAAGTTTGGTTCTATTGTAATAAAAAATAAAAGTTCAGGTGAAATTTATATAGAGGTTAAACTGAAGTGAAAAGATTAAAATTTAGGGTAAATTTAATATAAAAGTCAAATAAGAGTGAAATTGCTATAAAATTTAAAGTCGAGGGTGAAATAATAAATTAAGCCCTAGATAATAATAAAATTATATTAGGGTTAATTACAAAAAAAAAATCAAAACTACATCAACTTTTTAAAATAATTTTGTTTTAATTATGAAAAAAAAACCTTTTATCAAATTTTGTTTAAATATCAAGCCAAATAAAATAAAACTAAAAAGAAATTATTAAGAAAAACTTTCCAAATAATTAATTAACTATTTGAATAAATTGGAAACCTAAAAATTCCATTCAATTTTACCTATTTCTTGTTAAGAAATCTCATCATTTAATAACAATATGAATGACGGAAAAAAACAAACTATTAAGTGTTAAAATTCAAACCCAAAAAATATTTTTTATACTTTTTTATTAATCTAAATTTTTGTAATATTTTTTTAATCTAAATATTTCAGTATCTATCTACAACCTATGATGTATAATTATTATGTTATAATAATTATTATAATCCATAACATATACAAAGGGAAAATAAAAAAATAGTATTAAGAATTAAACTTAATTTATGGTTGAAAAATTGGACTGGTCACATTAATTTTCTATTTAAATATGAATTATATTAGATAAAATAATAAATTGTATTATACACTTATAGAAGGTATATATTAAATATAGGAAGAATATAATGTCTTTGATTTTTAAGATTTTAATTTTATTGATCGAAAAATAAAGATAATTTATTTTAATTGGTTATATTAATTTCCTATATAAATTTAAATTTTATAAGGAAAACTAAGAAATTATACTATATACTAAATAAGGTATGTTGGAATTGTCTAGTACATGTGTTTTATAAAAAGTAGCAGCATCCTGCCGAATATGCATACATCGGTTTACAAGGTATGGAGCCAAATGCAGTAGTAGCCTCACTAACCAACTAACTTTGAACCAAATCTTATTCACTGAAAGCAAAAATTAAACCAATTTACTATAGGATAATGTAGTATAGATTATAAAATCAATAATGTTTGGTTCATCATGTTCATATTACAAATCCATTTTATATGTTTTACTAATTCCTTCATGAATCAAGGCTGGCCAAGAAGAGAAGGCCTGTAGAATGCATGACTTTGTGCAATCTCAATGCGTTCCCGGGGATCGTTCAAATTTTCATCTCTCAGTGCTTGCAGAATAGCTTGTGATGAATGTTCCCTGAAAGATCCAACCACAAGCGGAAGATTAGATTCATTGGTGGTTAGAACAAATTCCATTAACTAGAATGATCGTTTGACTTGAAGATCTTAGAGCAAAAGAATGCTATGATTCTAGTGCATCAATGAAAATTTTTCAAGTTCATTTGTAAAAGTAGTTGCTATAGTACGTAAAAATTTGAAACATAACAAACTTTGATGGCCTCCTATCCAGGAAATTGAGAAAACTTATGTGTTGCAATAGAGATGTGTTGGTGAAATTAGGAAATTTACCTTGATATAAGTATTTTATACAATGTTTTTAAGATGGGGCAGAGCTCAACAGGTGCAACAGGCTTCTTTTCATCAGGATGCAAGACATTCAAGCTTGGTTGACTTAGAAGCTCGTAGAAAGCTTTGACTGCAGAAACACCCTGCAATAAAAGTAGAGGTATAATGGAGGCTTGTAAATGAGAAATGATTACAAGAATTGGCAAGAATGTTGTGCTTTTTCTATGCAAGTTACATGACATCCAAATCATCATCAAGCATTCAATGTTTTACTCAGTAAATTCCTCCTCTTTGGCACAAAACGGAACAGTTGCTAAATAGTTATTTCTAAACTAATAAAAAGATATGATACTGTTATCCTTTGATTTTCTAAACACAGAATACTCGCTCCGCATAAAAGAATTCATCATTCAAGATAAATGACAAGATCAATGTCAGTACCTGAATCATTCCTTTTCCACTGATGCTATCACCCATATCCCGGTTCAATTCCCCTTTGGCTAACATTTGACCGTACCATGCATTTCGACCTTTTAACAAGGTTACATAAGTGTCTGCCAGCAAAGGCCCTGCAAGCTTCTCAGGTTCTTCCGCCAATAAATGAGTAATAAATATCATCTCCGACGTACAATGTGCAAAATATACTGACTTGCTGGTAGCACTCTCATTAGTAAGGGCTGCTACCATACCTGAGAAAATCAAACTGGATATGACATGCAGATTCCAAAGTAAAAGCAAGACATTATTATAAGCAATTAGCATTTATTTGGGTTCTTCACATTGCCAAATTCATATTTATTTCTCTAAGGTCTTATTTCACCAAATTAGTTCACAAATCTTTGACACCAGATGCTGATTAGAACCTGCATAAAAAGTCATCTGTCTTTATTTTGCTCGATGCCTACTCGTACACATGAAAATAGTACAAGAACTAACATAGAGAACCCATATCAATAAAGAAAAACTATCCACGTTACTTTTCTAGTTCTCAGGTGCATGTGAAACCCCCAACCTGAGTTATCAATGGACAAGCAACCATAGGGAAATTCGAGCCATGATAAAGAAATTGATCAGATTCTTAACAAATAAACTCTCTTTTTTAAGAAAATTGTATTTATAAGACTATGCTGTCCCTTGAAATTCCATATTATTCTTGAACTTAGGTTATTCCATGAGCCCTCTTTAACCTTTAGCAATTTTCATTTTTCACATTAATGTAGAGAGAGAGAGAGAGAGAGAGGGAACCCTTGGTTTCGTAAAGCTACATTGAACATAATATTCAGCCACAAAATTAAGTACATTGCTGAATAAATGTCATTCACATTTGGGACTTGCATTGCATTCCTTCCCTTTCTAAAACCAGAAAAGTTAAGTGTCACAAATCACTTACTTGGCTTCCTAGATAATGAGACCTAATAACTAGATAAGAACCAGCAAATCTCATACCATTAACTACAGAGGTTTTGTTGGTGTTGAAATTATTGGCATGCTACAAAAATCAATACGAGCAAGAAAATAAAAGATCTTACCAGCTCCAATAGCGTAGACATTCTTCAGCCCACCCATGACTTCATGAGTGACAAGGTCACTGTTGTCCCATACAATGAAATGTGGTTGCCTTAGAAATTTAGCAAGAGGCTTTCTCCACTTTTCAGCTCCGCATATTCGTGCATTAGCATATTCCTTGTTATATATTTCTGAAGCAATATTTGGTCCACCTAGATAAAGTATATTCTCCATATTTATCCCTGCTGCTTGGCACAAAGAGTAAAGCTTAGAAATGATGCGAGAGTTTTTCAAAGTGAAAACAATAACTGAATAAATAAAAGGATAAAATGTTCGTTATCCTGAACATAATAAGATTGAAAAACATATTTGTATTATAGATGGCGGAGAAGGATAATTACTTTTCAATTAAAGTAGCAGTTATGAAAAATGATTGGCCGTAGTTTCTGGATAATTTGCTCTCTAGTGAAAATTTTGACAGAAACAAGTGAAACCAATATATAACGTATGAGATGATAATAGAGTTCCAATATAAAAAGCTCATGTCATAAAACGAATGTTTTGTACTTCTTAGATTTCCTAGCTACATGGAACTTTAGAAGTTCTGGAGAAAGACAAAAGGACTAACTCTTTTCAAGCAATGGTTTGGGGAACTTGGATGAGAAGAACTTACTTGCTCTATTGATCATCTGCGTTGGAGTAATTATATGCGGAACAGGCTCTAATGCAGCCTCTATACCCTTTGCTAAAGAAATGATTATAGGCACGGTGATTCTCTCCTTCCAATAATGACTGATCTCTTCGAACACCTCACGTGTTTCTGTTGAGGGCACGCCATTCACTACAATATCCGCATCCCAAACAGCCTCTTGCAGATTAGTGACAACCTTCAAGGGACAAAGCGGTGTATCAATCATGTTCAAGCAAAACCCATCTTTCAGCATCTCATCTGCAAGAAGAGTCCGGTCACCTAGTCTTGCTTCAACATATTTCAAGTAAGCACATCGCCGGATCAACCTCCTCAAAACATCCTCCCTCGAATTAATAACTTCAAAGAGATGTTCTGCTGTGGCTCTATCAACAGCTCTTCCAGGCCGTCTCCATATCCTAATTTGGAACTTCTCTCGAAATTGACCATAACTGTCTTGCAGCAAAGCAGCAAAAACACTTCCCCAAGCACCTGCCCCAACACCAACAATCCTCAGAGGATCACCATCAGCCTTACCAAGAAGGCATCGAAGCTCATCAAGCTTCTCTTCCAGGCAATTGCCATTTTGAATAGACCATCCATTCTGATGAACATTCATTGCCTCAATACTACCAACCATCTTTTTTCAGCATAACCAACACCAAAAACAACTAAACAAAAATCACCAATAAGAAATTAAACCACAAATGCTTCAATCCTATAGACTAATTGTACTTTGTAGCGTTATCTCAATTTTAGCTTCTTAATCACCAATCAGGATTGAACCGAACTCCAATTTTACATGAATTTTTCTAATGAGACCGATGCTTCTTAAATCTTTCCTCAAAACCACAGATTTCCACCTCTCAAAGAATTAAAAGAGTCAAATCTTTATTGGTAGATCTTATTACCAACAATAAAACTAATATCTCAATGTCTTTACTGACATTTTCAAACCAACCGATCGAGATACTTTTTTTTGTTCCCGTAAATTCAGGGTAAAAGCAACAGAACAATACAAAACTAAATTATATACAAAAAAAACTTATATATATATTATCTTCTTAAACAACAGTTCCTAAGCAAATGCCAAATGGGAAACTTGTTATCCAGAATAGTCAAACACCACAGTACCTTTGTTTTCTCCGCCTGAGTTTGTTCATCTACCCCTCTATAAACTTCTCAAGACAAAAGAGAAGCGAATAATTAATATATAAAAAAGGAAAAGCAAACTCAAGTCAAAAACAATAAACCAACCTTTGATGTGTCGTTAACTACAAGGTTTGTTCTTCTAGGTCAAGACCCAAAAAGATTTGCACTTTCAACTTCCATTGCTGGAGGGAAACTAATAAAGTGTGAAACTTTAGAACACAGATAGTGCATGTGAGGTGAGAAAGAGTACAGAAGCAAGAAAATGGTGAGCGAAAATTTCCTTGTACTCGTTTGAGAGAGGTATTTGCATTGATGGTTACAGTTGAGATGAGCTGGGTATGGAGATTCTGAAAGCATTAAAGATTTGGGATTGGGATGGTGTCTACCTGCAACTTCCCCAACGGTCATTAATGTCGAATGACTTCCGTTTGCCACCCTTGCATTTCATATTAATTAGCCTCCATTTATGATCAATTGATACCAAATCCTGTACTTTCTTTTTTGTTATTGTCTTCTAAACTTTCTGCGTATAATTATAAAAATAAATAATGGTAATGAAATATAGTGTAATGTATAATAACATTAAAAATGCATTTTTTTTTCACTTTATATTATAGCTCATCAAACAAATTAGAAGTTATATCTTTGCCCATTAAAGTCATGACAACAAAATAAAATTTTCTTCTCTCAAAAAAACATTTATCATAAAATAATTATGTAATTAGATTAAAAAAAACTGCTTTGGGGGAATATACACCAATTAAATGAATTTAATTTTCTTTATACTTATCATTTACAAATCCATTAACATAATTAATTTCCATTTATTTTTGAAGCCAAAGAAATTCTTCTGTTGGGGAAGATCAAACTCATGATAATCAATTCCGCAAACATTCTTTACTATTAAACTACACATTCAGATTAAATTAATTGTTACTTCAAGTTTACTTGTATAACATAAATTTTAAGTTTCATTAAATGTTTTCATCAGTTTGGGATAATCAAAATGCATGAAATGTCACGGTCAAAACCATGCCTTGTCCAATAATAGAAATATAGCATTGGATAGAAACTTTCGGCCCATACTTTTCTTTTCCGGAACTTTTGAATATAATTTCCCCTTTAATTTGTGAAAATGCCAGGACGGGGAGTTATTTTGACTGATTCCCAGTTAATCCACTTAGCTATTGCGTATAATTCATTGGATATTTCTGAATTTCGACTCATTATTTCGAATTGTAAAATTCTTCAAATGGATTGGAAGAAATAGAAATATAAGTAATCACTTTTTAAGTAAAATAATTTACCGTTTTATCCATATTTAAATTTGGAATCGTCTCTTTTTTTTGTGGATTTTTATTCATTGAGTTAATATTATAGATGTTTTCTCTTTAAAAAAAATTTGATTTCTTGCACATTGAGTTCTTAAAAAATGGGCTGAAGTATATAATTATTTATCAAATGTAAAGAGATTTAAATATGCATTGAGACATAATTTAAGAATCTAATTATATTTACTCTTGTTCATTTTCTCGCAGTCATATATATGTATAACATTCTACCAAAAGTTTATCAAAGTTGAATTATCGACTATATTTGCCGATTTTCAATTGGTACTTTAAATCTGTTTTTTATATTAAAATTAAGAAAAGAAAAGGAAAAATGGAGACAGCAATCCGGCAGAGATGTGTGCAGGCCCCGGGTGTATTCCAGGCCCAGAAATAGACAAACAGAGCAAAGTCCATCATTCACACTGCCACAGTAAAACCCTCTAACAAAACAATCGCTCCCACTCACTGACAAGCAAAATAACAGGTGAAGGAATTCCTAACAAAGGATAAAGAGATACAGAGAGACAGAGATAGAGAAATTTGCTGTAGAAGAATATGGATACAAAGCCAGTTGAGATCAGTAGCTCCAAGATGTTTGGAGGATACAATAAGAGATACAAGCATTTCAGTCCAACACTTGGCTGCTCCATGACTTTCCATATCTATTTCCCTCCTTCATCTTCCTCTTCTCACAAATTTCCTGTATTTATTCCACTCCTTATTTAATCTTTTTGTAATGTTATATACCCATTTCCTATTCTTTATCAAATTTTGAATCCCAGGTTCCAATTTTCAATATTTTGCTCTTTATTTATTTATCATTTGCTAGGATTTCACTGTCAGTGCATCAGTTTGATGCGTTTCTTTCAAAATTCTTGATTTCGATGGTCTAGGATTTGATTAGTGAAATGAACACACAAAGAAAGTAATTCTTGTGTTTGTTGTTTGGGGCGTATAGGTGCGGTAGTGACTAATGATCATTTAGCTGAATATCAGCTACCCGTGATCATTTGTACATAATTTAGTACAAGTTAATGGTTATTTTATTCTCATTTGTTATAAAACATTGTTAGTCTCTGCGTAACTAAATTTGAGCATCACATATGTAAATTTGCAGTCTTTTAGTACTGCTTGACTAATTTGATCAGTTCACACGTAAATTTATAGTCTTTTAGTATTAAACTAGACTAAACTATAGCTTCCTTATTATTCTTAACATATTGTTTACTTATTTATGGCTATGCTTCTTGTTGCAGTGCAATATATATGTGGAACTATAACTCTCTCACCATCCACTCTTATTGTTTCCATGTTAATTGTTTTTTGCTTTATTCGTGGCTATGATTCTTTGCACAAAACAATATATATACATACATCCAGATCATGTTGCTTTCATTGCCTTGTAGGTCCTTTATTTTCTTTCGGGCCTTACATGTACTGATGAGAACTTTATAATTAAGTCGGGAGCTCAACGTGTTGCCTCAACTGAGGGTGTTGCACTAATTGCCCCTGATACATCTCCAAGTAAGGGCATAAATCTTTTTTAGCGTGCTATTTCTCAGCTATGAATGCTCTCAACAAATAATTTGGTGATTAATAGTTCTAGTAGTATTTCACTCTGCTTTTCTTTATGCCTTTAACACTCATTTGGTGATTCATGTTTCTATTACTTCTTCATTCTGCTCTTCTTAACACCATAAGGAACTTCTTTGGTAAGCAATGAGAACTAATTTAGGCTTATTGAACATTTGTTAAGTTTTGAATTCTTGAAACTTTAACTAGCTTTAACATTCAAGCATTTAATTTTGCATTTTAATATGTCACATGATTCTTTCCTTATTTTAGGTTAATAAAGCATGATGAGTTTATATTGCTCTAGTTAGGTCTTTCTATAGAACTAACGCAAACTGAGCGGAACAAAGACACAAATCTACATACCCGACCTCAAGTTGTTTTTGTTGTTGTAGATATTTGTTATAATTTTCGGGAACCAACTGATTTCTATGTGATCCCACACAATTGTGCTGATTCATTTGCCATAGATACAAATTAATGGCTACTAGCTGTTATGATATAAACATCTGCTGATTCCAATTCTATGTTTTGGAAAGGGAGGAAAAGAAAGAAATGAGAAAGAAAATTATGGAATATTCTATTTCGGCTTGTTTGAGTCAAAGTGATTTGGGATAGGACGGGGGATAAAATTGT
The DNA here is from genome assembly GCA_948099535.1 of Jatropha multifida. Lineage (NCBI taxonomy): Eukaryota > Viridiplantae > Streptophyta > Magnoliopsida > Malpighiales > Euphorbiaceae > Jatropha > Jatropha multifida. The sequence goes on from CANUEX010036276.1 coordinate 66,423, forward strand.
ACATGAGGACCGCATTAAGGCTTTCACTTCAGAGTGGGCCCTTAGTTTTTATTTGAAGTTATCTTACCACTGGTCCTGCTCCTATTTTTGAGGTTCTCTTTTCCTAATCTATTGGTTTTCAATTATCTCCTAGACGTCTGATCCAGGACTTTTAGAATCTGGACTGTGTTTCCATGTTTTTGGATAGGTGGAGAATGGCTTTATCATTTGTTATTGGTAAGACACATTGTGTGTGTCTGTATGTATATATTTTAAATCTAATTAAGTTAGCAGTATATATTCCATCATATTTTGTGCTGACAGTTTGTTATTTCTTCTTCTTCAGGAGGCCTGAATGTGGAAGGAGAGGCTGACGGTTGGGATTTTGGTGTAGGTATGAGCTTGGACTGTTAACTTCTAGCATGTGAAATATTTGCATATATTCTTTCCGTGTTACTAAGAAAATATCCTTATACGGGAAAAATGCTTCCCATTTACTCTTTTAAGTATTCTTTGTGTTATTTTAGTTTGAGATTTATAAGAGCTTGTGCCGATCATAAAAGTTATCAAATCTATGATTTTAATGATGAGGAAGAGTCGAAGAGGAGGGTTTAAACCAGTAAGCTAGGTTGGTAAGGTTTTGTAATCACTTTTGCTCTCTCTTAGGAGCTGAAAGCCTGAAATGTCTTACCATGCAATTGAACCCAATGGTTCTGACACATAAAAGCCACAAATTGAAATCTCATATAGTATTGATTTTGAAGTGGAAAGTTTTCATGCTTTTGTGGAATCCTGATCGGCAAAATGAAGCATATCAAGTGGGCTTTGAGAATCAAATTTATTTTCTCATGTTTATTAGCAAAACAATGGAAGCACATGTAGGAAGCTATATCTTAACATTGTACAAAATGTAGTAAAATATACATAGTAATTTTGTTGGTGTTTAATAGACAGTTCTAGCTTTATCACCTTCCATTTGTATAGATAAGTGAATTTCTTCATTTTCATAATCGCATTGCAAACTTCTAATTGATTTTCACTTGTGCTCATGTAATTGGCTTATTGTTTCGATTTTTTATCTTTGAATGGAAATTTTCAAGTTTTCATGTCTGTTAGAGAGAGAGGGATAAAGTTCTCTATATTGCACTAAAATGTTATTCACATATCAAAGATTAGTTTTTCTTCCATAGCATGAAAATAAGGAAAAGATATAAATAAAGGATGGGCCCTCAACACATGCGAAGTTCTCAAGAATAAATGTTAAAACTTGTAGAAAAATGAGAAGTTTGAATTCTAGGATAGTATGACTTCACTTCCTGCAATTTGCAATGGTCTATCTGAAATATGCTTTTTTCTTTGTTACTTTTCTTGTCAGAAGTAATATTTTTTATAAAAAAAAGAACTCATTTTGTAGCAACACCCAATTCTATGTCTGTGGTGAGGCACAGTAATCCTGGCATACAAACTTTCTGAAAATGCTTTACTCAGGACAAGAACTTGGCATAAGCTGTCCACTTCAATGTGCATAGTAACTGTAGTTTGTTTTGACTTCTTTGCAATCAGGTGCTGGATTTTATCTTAATGCCACTCAAGAGAAGTGGAAAAATTGGCGTATGTATGACTATGTCGTCAAGGAACTGCCAAAACTTCTAAGTGACAATTTTCCACAGCTTGATACCTCAAGAGCCTGTATTTCTGGCCATTCAATGGGTGGTCATGGTGCTTTAACAATATACCTCAAGAACCTAGATAAGTATAAGGTAACATTGTCATATTTATGCTTTGTGCATTTGATGGTTTGAGTTGTGCAAGCTTTCTAATGTTTGATTTCTTAATTTTTTTGAACATGATATGATTTGATCGTTGACCCTCCCACCCACGTTCTAGGCAAGATGTTGGTGGGAAAAATCTCGTAGACTAGATGAAACTCTTTGCTTTTTTTTTTTTTTTGGAACTTAATGAAAGTTAAAGGATGGGGTGGGGTAGGTTATTTTGATTCTGAGATGCATAAGTTTTATTATCACTTTAACCCTAGATATTTGTTTTGCTTTTTTTTTTTAATTATTTTTACCCATTTTCCAGTCAGTTTCTGCCTTTGCACCTATTGGCAATCCCATAAACTGTCCATGGGGCCAGAAAGCTTTCACAAATTATCTTGGTGGCAATAAAGCTGATTGGGAGGTAAGTGGCATGAAGAATGCTCATCTTGATTTTTTTTTTTTTTTTTTTATCTTTAAAATGCCTCCAATTTGATTGTGAAAGTGAAATATGCAGGAATATGATGCTACTTCATTGGTTTCGAAGTTCCATGATGTATCTGCTACCATTTTAATTGATCAGGTAAAAGTTCTGTCATTCCATTTTATTATGTGTTATGAACATAATAGAGCTCATTCTGACCTATTTTGGCATTGTGAAATGCCTTAGGCTACATGCAATTGCCTTCTTAGCTTTTTTGATGGACCAATGGATGTGCCCAAAATCATTAAAATTTGTTGGTATTAAATAGATAGGATTTGACAGCAAGAATGATGCCAATATTGTTTGGAATTATGCCTTTGTAGTGTTTGGATGGAGAGAAATGCATGCATCTTCAAAGAAAAGAGCTTGTCCATTAGTTTATTGTTGGACAATGTGGTGTTTTGAGTTTTACGCAGGCATATCCTTCTGGAGCTTTTAGAGGGGTCTCCTTGCTATCGGATGGCTTGTGCTTAAGTGAGTTTGCCATATATTGAAAGAAAAAAAAAAAGATCCCGCATGGCCCGTGGAAACAGGAAGATTTGTTTCCTCAACATCCAGTTTTAGGAGAAGATTTCACATTTTTGCTTGGAATCCATGGTAGAAAATTGAGAATTAATCATCATCAAAAGGATTTTATGTAGATACCATCGAATTATGCAGATTTCAATTCTTTACTTACTGTTATATGTGACTTTTTCTGCATTTCTACCTTGTTTGCTTCATTTTTTTTTCCGTGTCATCTTTTATGCATTACTGCTGTATTTTCTCAGGGGGAGGATGATAAATTCTTGCATGATCAGCTGCTGCCACAAAACTTTGCGGAGGCATGCAGAAATGCTAACATACCACTTCTTTTGCGAATGCAACCTGGTTATGATCACTCGTACAATTTCATTGCCACCTTCATTGATGATCATATCCACCATCATGCTCAAGCGCTTAACCTGTAATTCTCTATGCTAAACTTTGTGTGGCCCATAATGCTGTGATGCTCCTTAAATAAACTTTGTGCTTGCTTCCTTTTCCTTAGTGAACAGAAAAAAAAGAAAAAAAGGGCGCGTTTCCTTATTGCAGACTTATATGTTGGCTGGTGTTAATTTATATATAGTGCGCATTTGAGAGAATTATTCTATTTACTTTACTGTTGAGGCCCTTCTACATTTCAAATTTTACATATTTGCTTTAGATGGAATTTTTACATGCATATTGGGAAATGTATATTAGGTACTTGTGTATGAAATGTATTAGGTGTTTTCTTTTTGTTTGTTGTAAAATCTTAACAGCTTCAAATACGGTGTGTCAGATACTCGAGGCACATCAATCGTATTGAATGCGCGCTCTGACTTCCGAAGGAGCTGGGAGATGGTAAATGCTTTACCAACCTGATGAGAACAAACTACATAGCAAGTCAAATTTAAATTAGCAACATACATTAGACCGGTCCTACAGACTTCACTTGCTAAAAATTTTTACACCGTGTCGTGTCTCGGCCTTTGTTTGGAGAGTACTTTTTTGTACCCCATTAAACTCAAAAAAATAGGTTTAATAGTGGTATTTTTTTCTCTTTGAACTCATTAAATGACCGAAGAACGCTAAATAACAATGAACATCTTCAAAATCATATGAAAGCTGTCATTATATTCCATGGGGAAAAAAAAAGAAACGACGCCATTAAAAATGATAACTCTTCGTAGATTTTCCACGCAAAGCCCTCCAAACCCAACATCAAATTGCGGGCTAATGCTTACAAGATCTATCACATATATATAGTTATATACTAGCATAAGTACAGAACAGAATAATTGCATATATACATATCCTACATATCCTAATCTTCTAATCAGTTAATTAACCCAGAACAACCCCCCCACAAAAAAGAATTATGTACACACTACGAAAAACAGGTTCCTATTGTGAGACAAGTAGAGCTGGTAATCCACCATCGACGTTCCAACAACAGATCTAAGTTTCTTTTCGATGTACTGTTGTCATCAAACTTACGTGTTTGTTTGTGTAGAACCAAACTCATTTGTCGGTGGATACTGAATCAGTGATGGATCAACTGTAAATGCCGGTTCAAGATTATCATTTACGCTCTTCTTTGGCCTCTTAAGCCTCTTTGGTCTCTGTGATTGTGTATCAGTACTTGGCTGAGGATCATCCAATTCATAGTCAACCGATGTGGATTTTAGTTCATTCATTTTTTGTGAATTTCTTGGTTTTGCTGAAGTCTGCTTCTCAGAAGCAACTTTCCTCTGCGCACAAGATGTTCTTATAAATAAATTTTAAAGAGAACCTAATTTCTTTTTTTCAATCCAAATTAAGGACATTATTCTATGAGTTAAGACCTCAGAACACATTATATGGCAAACAAATTAAAATAACAGAACAACAATGAGAAAGGACTATAGGATGATACTGCACAATAAAAATATCAAAAAAGAAAGATAATCAGCTATACAACTCATCTTCTTTTGACCCCAATGAATTTTAGGAGAACTATATGTGTACATATATATAGCTTCTGTACAGAATCTCCATCATCCCATGTGTTATGGACCCAAATCGGATATGTAAAAGGGTGGTTTCCTAGGTTTATAAGTGCAGATGCTACATAGCATGATAGACTAGTCTTTTCGGAAAAGGGTAATGGCCCTGTGGCAAGTGGTATTAGAGCGAAACCAGACCTTTTCAGTGTCCCACTAAGCACCCCAACGGTTGGGTAGGCAAGGGGCCACCTATGACGAGGGCATCATAGGATTGGGAGGGAGATTCTACTAGCATTCACCAGTGACAACCACCATGCTTATCACAATTCACTGTTCAAATGAAACTATAACTCAGATCTCTCATCATTCAACGCAAAAAATCATGTTCAAAGCCCTAAAATAAGTTAATATCTAGATCATGATTGTCATGCCAACTATAAATCCACAAAAAGTTTCAAACAATTCTCCAGGCAGCTTTGATAGAGATTTCCAAGTTATGTTTGAGTCATATTCACACAACTGATGCTACCTGATTTGATTCATTGACTTCTCTAGTCCAATGGACTGCTATGGTTTTTTTTTTTTTTTTTGTAGTATTGGGTACTACTGTAGGGAAGGTCATCACAAAACCACAGTTGACAATGTAACCAGGAAAACTGTAATCATGAGAGATTTTTCTTTTTTTCAATATGGAACTAATATTTGAAAACCAGAGAATTAGTCACAGCTGTAAAACTTGGCTGAACTCCATGCTTTTTTGGACATTAACCCTTTTTATTATCCCTAGTCAAGGAAAAATTGGTACAGTTGCATATTACACCTCCAAATTAAGCCTTTATTTTCTCTTCCTTCTTTTTTTTTTGCAATCTTTTAAAAACATTAACAAATTGGGGAAAAAAATATTGGGATACACAAAGCATTATAAATATGCCGGAAAATCAAAAGTATAAATCAAAGTACCTTTTTATTACTGGATTTTGCCTTCTCTGTATCCTGAGGCTCATTTCCAGTACCCTGAGCCTGAGCCTCAGCCTCATTTTCTATCAAGTCTTCTAAAGTTGCATCCCCTTCTGCATCAAGCCGAATGGCCTTTGTTGGTTTTTTCTTTTGTCTATCTTTGGCCTGACAACAGTGAATGATAGAAGAAAAAAAAAAATACAGATCTTATGAGTAACTTTAAGGCTTCATACTTTCTAGCTCTCATATTTCCCTCTCTTTCATACTGTTTGTAAACTAGAAATTTGCAGGTAGGAAAGGGGGGGCAAAGGGAAAGCAGTAAAAGGAAAAATATAGCCATTGATAGAAAAGAAAAATTAGAATAGAACGAGAAAACCATACCTGTAGCGGAATCTCTCTTAATTTCTGCTCCAACTGAGCATCATCCAGAAGTAGAGACACGACATCCTCAGGGGCCAAGAGATCACCCTGTACATGACCACCAGTCATGACAAGCTGCTGGACAGTATTCTTCTGGCTAGCTCTCTGCAGAATCTTCTCCTCAACAGTTTCTTTACAAATGAGTCGGTAGACAGTAACCTACACAAAAGAGTGCAACTTCAATCACTGAATGCTATACCATCTCTATAAGATCACCCTAAGTAGATAATTCGAAGTATTTTATATGATAACAAGAAATTATTTTGCATGTGCATGCACAAGCAGGCATTCTTATCAAAGGCCCCGAAACTATGTCAATGTGGAGCATGAACAAACATAGAGATCATAATCAAGAGGAAACTAACATCCTTTGTCTGACCCAATCGGTGAGCTCTATCCATTGCCTGTAAATCTAAGGTTGGATTCCAATCACTTTCATAGAAAATGACAGTATCAGCTGCAGTCAAATTGATACCCAGTCCACCAGCTCTGGTGCTTAGCAAGAAGACAAAAATATCATTCCTGCAACCCAAGTGAGAAAGTTAAAAAGAACATCTCAAATCATTTCAAAATATGCAGCTAAGAAAAAGAAATTCATTTTACAAATAACCTTCAAATAAACATTATACATTAAAGAAATCATTACCTATGCTGGAAGTCTCTAACCATATCCCTTCTATCCATAATGGTGGAAGATCCATCAAGTCTAAGATATCTGTACTTCCTATAATTCATGTAGTCCTGCAATTGAAACTGAGTCAGCAACAAACGAAAATTCCACAGAAAATGAACAAGAATTAAATTCAACATTGCTTTCAGCACAAAATGAACACACTCAACCATCCTTAAATTAAACACAAATCTTTTTCCTTCCGCTTTACCTGGACGTAGTTCTATTTTTCGTGATATGCTCAGAAATCAGTTCCGATTTTTACTCATTCACTCATTGTATATATCATGGTACGATGTTTCCATAGTAATTAGGAAAAAGTACCTCAAGAATATTCAGCATTTTTGTCATTTGTGCAAACAATAGAACTCGGTGGTTTTCAGCTCGCAAGCGTTTCAACAATATATCAAGTGTCTGAAGCTTCCCAGAATCCTATTTAGAAAAAAAAAATTGGCATCCAAAGGTAAACAACATATATATATTATGATCATTAAAAGATACAAAAGAAACAAGATATTCATACTGTGAGTAACTTTGCTGGGTCAAAGCTTTGCATGGGGGGACAGGACCCAAATATCTTGTATGTCAACTGAAGAGCAGGTTGTGATACAGGGAGTTGAGAATCGATCTCTTCAACTAAAGGATGAGGACCATCTGGTTTTCTGGGTCCATTAAACTCAGATGTACGTGCAAATCCAATTAGCAATCTCTTAAGCCAGGGTTGATGCATCTCTTCAATCATTTTGTAAGCAAAATTTCTGTCTGAGCATTGGGCACAAATCTATCAGGAGGAACAAATGCAGTGGATCAGTGAGCTGTTATGAATTAACAAGTGTCACTTACTGATAAGCAAGACAACTGATTTAAGAAATCCAAATATACCGGTGGAGCTCTAGCTCGTGGGATGAATGTGTATGTTGAATGGAGAAGCTTGATGTTGGACAGAAGCCTGTCCTGATAAGAACTGACTAAAGCCTCAAATGGAGTATCAGCAGGTCCTGTTGCACATCTCCTTCTCAATAAATTTGTCTCAGATCTTGATGGCATCAATAGCATCCTAGTAACAGCTCTTACTTTTCCCCTTTCTAGGTAATTATAGTGAGAGTCATCATCCATATCTTCCATGAGCAAGTCTAAGATTCCATTCAAAAATTGCCGGTCCCATCTTAAAATAGAAAATAATAGCCTCTCCATAAATGATCCAGTAGCCAAAAATGCAACCTCTGCCGGTGACAAATCCATCAACTGTGTAAAACCAAATGTCCCACCCCTAACAAGTGAGCTATCTGAATTATCATCTTGTGTGAATATAGACTGATAGACATTTCCCGGGGAGAATATATTAAAATACTTCTGAAATGATTCTCTGCAGAGACCATGCCTAACAGCCAAACAATGTGCTTCAGATCTCATCCCATTGTGCACTATTTTAGGTATCTGGAAAAAAAAAATGTTTTTAGGATAAAAAATAAACAATTAAGTGATTAAACAGAAAATATTAGTGAAAGTGCAAATGCTTCACTTTTACACTATTCAGTTGTGCAAAATAGGACATTTCAAGTTTAAAGAAAACTCAAGAAAATACCTTGTATATAATAGGATTCTGACCTCCTGGGAAGTATACATCCTCCAACTCCCCAAAGGGAGGGGGAAGAAGCGAATTTGGAATATCTCCAAAATAGAGATATGTGCTTCCCTCATTCCTTTCAAACAACTCTGGATGGTTACAAACCTAATTGTCAGGGGAAAAAGTTCGGTGTTCAACAAGAAAAAACGAGACAGTAAGACAATAACTGTCAATATGTACACACATAAATCACAAGGTTTATATCATAAATAATTATATGATACTGACATCTAAGAGTATAATGCAAGAAACCTAAATAAGATTGCAACCTACCTTTCTCAGCTGAATGACTATATTCATTAGATTCATAATTTTCTTCTCGTTAAGATGTCCACGATTGCTGTCAAACAACTCAGCAAGAGAGATCTTATTCTTAATAGCTTGATAAAATGCTTGCTGCCGAGAGCTTAACTTGCAGTGTACTGTAACCTCTGTTTTCTTGGTCAGCTCAGAGATCACATCCTTTTTAACTCTTCTTAGCATAAAAGGTTTTAAAATTGCATGCTACGAAAGTGAAGAAAAGCAACATGAAACAGAACCCAAAAAGAAAAGCACCAGTATAATTTCAAGAGAAGGATGGGACTGAAGAGAATACAAATACATGCTGCTTAGCAGTGTTTTTTTTTTTCTTTTCTTATATTAAAATGTAAAGCTACGCAAAGTGCATTCAGTTAGCAGATAAACCCTTTTAGTCAGCAAACAAAAATCTCTCGGCTTATCTTTACATGGGAACACTGACCCCATTCTTATAAATCACCCTCCCCAAGCATGAAGTTAAATCAAGGATTTCATCAAGCTACAGATTCTAATCACATTTCTCTTTAATTTTCTCCTATTTTACACATGTATCCACATTTTATTAGATTGTTGATGGTCAAAATTTAAAGGATGGTTGTATATCCCTGTGGATTTTTGCTGTAAGGAAAATATGTTATTATGAAAAAAGATTGAAAGTTAGTTCACGGTTTGAGATCAGAATTTAGTGAATATTTTAGAAAAATTAATTTGATATAACAATTTACTTCTCCAATCATGTCCAATATATTTCATCTAAGTGATGATAACAGCACTGCTATGGTGGATAGCTCCAATTACATTGAAAATACAAGGAACAAACTTTCTAGTTGAGAAAGGATTTAAGATAGATCCAATAAAAAATTCTCAAGAGGGGAACTGAAAAAGCACTGTCTAAGTACATCATTTCTTTCCCTTCATTTTCTGGATTGCTTCTGTGTCAAATTAATACCTTTTTTTTTGTTTAGGGATAAATTGTTTACACCCAATCCTGACTCTAGACGTGATTTAACAATTTATTAATCATGCTGGCAATGCAACTCTAACAGAAGTACACTTACCAATCGGTTAAGCTGGTGCTCATTCAAAGTACCTCCATGCTCTGCATGATTTTCAATTCTGATAATACAAAAGAAAAGGTTAATTATAGGTTGAGAATGTTTCAAAATGAACATGGACCTTGATGAGAGATACATACCCTTTGGAAAACCACTCATTGAACTGTTCATGGCTGTCAAATAATGTGGGCATGATGAAATGTAGAAGGGCCCACAACTCAGCCATATTATTCTGGATTGGTGTACCAGTCAAAAGCAAGCGGTTACGACAATTAAAACTGAGCAGTGTCTTCCATCTTATACTGCCAAAAGTAACCGATAGGTTGAGATGAGAATATACAAGATTCATAAATGAATTTGCAAAGCTACAAACATAGATCCACCTTTCACCCTACTCCATATGTAGGTACATGTATAAACATTTTTCATAGATACTTCATAATGCAGTGTTGACAAGATTGATAGCCATACACTGAATGACTAAAGAATATCTGCAAGTCTGAATGCTGACAATTTTAAAAGATGATAAATGTCTAACAAGGTTTTTCTTTTCTTTACAATTTCCTTTTTTCTGCATGCTTTGCACCTAAGCAGTAGTTTTCCATGACCCTTTAATGCATGATCAATTTTGCAAACCAAGAAAGTTAAAATAAAATCCTATAGAGTGACAAAATAATAATATTATCATGCTTTAAAACATTTAGCATGAATGCAGAAGGTTGTCAGATGATTCAAGACAGGAAACACATATCTCATTGACCTGTTTTTGAAAGTTATTCAAAACTACAGGTTCTTTAGCTTCTTAACCATAAGTAGACATTACTAATGGATGCAATATTTTCATCTCAGAACTGAGTTGCACGTATGAAAACATACTGATATCTTCTACTGAACCTTAGAATCTTCTAAGATGGAAGATGACAGGTGTGGTTGGGCCTCTCCTTGTGGTACAAGTTATAAAGCTTGCTTTTGGTGGGCATTATTACCTCTAAGAACATCCAGGTGGGTCTAATTGTTCATAATTATTGAATTGCAGAGACAAGTGTGAATTGAAACTACTATTGACTACAAAGAGTATAATCATGAAAAGCACATTTATGCAGGTTCATAGAATTAGAAGTGATGATCAATAGGAAAGAGGTCCATAAACTCTGTGACTTCAAAGATAAGAGTTAAAACCTGCTGGAACTTTTGATAGCCTGGGCTTCATCCAGTACCATGTATTGCCATTTCACACGTCGGAAATACTTCTCGTCAGACACTAACAGTTGATAGCTGGTAATAAGAATGTGAAATCCAGCCTCCCTGGCAAGAAAGGAAATTGTTGACAATTAATAATCATAATAAAGCATGGCATATGCAGTCTTTATCAAGAACTAATAACAAATCTCTGATTTGCATATCATATGCAGTGAAGCACCATAAAAGTGTTTGGTCAAGATACAAAACAAAGGGCAAAAATCTACTCACATGAAAATCTGAAGAATATTAGTAACAACTGACCTCTAAAGCTTGCAAACTACTTTCAGAAATGGCACTAACATGGAAACTTTTTTATGCTTTATTTGCCAGTTGACCTATAGAAAATTTCTCTCATTCAACTTACTTATCATCCAAAAGGCACCATAACTTCCCTAAAGCAATTAATCATCCATTGGCTTCAAAACATTCAAAATATTTTAGAAAGGATAATGTTACCCTCCCATATCAGAGCCTACCAGTTTAAAAATTTTCACAACGTAGCCAGATAATAACACAAAGATCTGCTCCAGTCGATATTGAAAATTTTGTTTTCTCATATAGTGAAAACAAATAACTATGAAATAACCTGACTGCATTAAGAATGCCCCTTTTCTCAAGTTTCAACCAAGTCCTATAATATGACCAGACTACCAAAGAATGGAAATTCACCTCCAAAAAAGTACTAATTATTATTGCTTGCGTATAAGAAAGCAGATTTACAGGGAAATTACCTTCGATAAAGACGCTTAGGATTGATGTTTTTCCTTAATATTGTTCTCTCATGAATGCCACCCCAATATGGAAGTGTTTTCAAGTCAGGACAAAAACGACTTATTTCATCAGCCCAGTTATTCAACACAGAAGCAGGCGCAACAACCAGAAATGGCCCCCATATATTTTTCTCCTGAGCAGTGACTCAATTCAAGTTACTGCAACAAAAATATAATTGAGAACATACAGACATAAAATACCAACTATAATAACTACCTCAGCTAAATGAGCCAAGAATGCCATAGCTTGGATAGTTTTTCCAAGCCCCATCTCATCAGCGAGAATACCATTTAAGCCCTGAAAGGACAAACAAGGAGGTTTTATAAACAAGTTCAACAAAAAATCTATCATGTATTCATGCAGAAAGTGCAACAACCTGCTCGTAACAATTAACCAGCCACTGAAGACCTTTCAATTGATATTCTTTAAGGCTACCTTTAAACAACTCCGGTGTCTGAACAGTTGATGTAACAGGCATGGTGGAGCTGCAAAAAGTAGCAGTAGAAGTCAGTTAAACTGAAGAGGGAAAATTCTTCTTTTTTTTTTTTCAGTAATCTTATGCACAAGAGGAAGCAAATAAAAGGAGGACCCACGGATTGTGGAGATCTATGTTACTGGTTCCTTCAACTGAAGCATCAATATCAGCAGCTTGACGCAGCTTTGAGCATTCAGTATCAAAAGCACTCGTTAACTTTTTCTGCTTAGACACTGCATCTTGAGCAGCTTTCAAAGCCTCTTTTCTCAATTCAGCATCCTCAGGGTCTTCCTCATCCGCAGGCCCAGTTCTAGTAGAGCTAAAAAGCATAACTTCATCATCTAATTTTTCATCTTCCACAGGTAAAGCTTCTGAGGGCTGTGAATTTGGCTTATTTTGCATGAAGTGGCTGTAAAGTTCAGTTTGCTGTATGAGAAAATTGAGCCTTTGCTGTTGTCTCTTTGCTTCTCGAAGCTCCTGTTCACGCTTCAAAGCTTCTGCAGCCTCTCTCTCCTCCTTCTTCCTCACTTCTGCCTGCAAAGAAAGGGATCCAGATAAATACAACAGTCACTTCACTGGCATTTCAAAGTTCATAATCCAGATAAATAATGATCACTCTGTTCTGTTAGCATGTGTTTGTAGTGCCTCATACCAAGTCAAGGTAAATAAGACTAATTATTATGTTGGACATTCACATTTTCTTGGATGATTGCCAATGGGCAAAAATTTCAGCTAGCACATCACAATAAATATGATAAAATAAGGCCTATCTAATAAAGAAGAAAATCATGTCTTTCGTGTTTATCTTAACACCATAACAGAAGGTCTAGAGAGAGGGAGAGAAGAGAAGAGTTCGTTTCAGCAGAAGGGCCTTTACATTTATGATCCATTATGAATTTTAAATTATAATAAAGCAAATCTCTAACACATGGCACCATTTGATGGATAGTACAGTCGTTAAACTTCAGCAAGAAAACAGAGAGTTACCATCTCCTTATCCACTCGCTTCCAGAACAGCAACATATCTCTAGCCAACTTCCTAGTGCGAATTGCAGCACCTCTCATCAGTTTGAGTGATCTGCTAACCTTGAATTTTACCTGAAACATGGCACATCAACCACCATTAGAACACTAAGGACATAATACTATATAAGCAAATATTGCAAGTCCATAGATTTTCTAAAATAAACACAAAATTTTGAAGATCAGCAAAATTATGAAGGTCAAACAGCACGACATACCTCTTTTTGACAATTCTCTGCGAACCTCTTTGCATCTATCAGTTGTTTTCTATGGAGAGTCGTGAAAATCCTATGATGCTTAGGTATGTCTCTTTTTACTATATTTACCCAAACCTTACCAATCTTCTCCATTTCCTCCCTCTCAATGACAGCAGGGTCTTTCTTTATCTTTGGCTTCTTGGGTAGACTATGCTCTATGATCTGCATTTCAGGAAAATAATAACTGAATAAAAGGTATTTCATCACCAAATTCACAATGAATTATAAATAAAATAAAGAAGCCTATTGAAAAGTAAGTATTTATTGTTCAAATGGGACACAAACCTCATATGTGTCTCCTTTCTCCAAAACCTTCACATAGTAGACCTGTAATACACCACCCTCTGACAAAATAGAGCGCTGTATATTTCCGGCAGCCCCCTCCGGTATGGAGGAATTCAAAGCAGCATCAGTTATCTTTAGACTGAAATTCTGGGATGTGTTAGAAGCAGCTAATGCCTTCAGTCTTGCCTGAAGTGATTCATACTGGGGTCGGGGCTCTCCCATCCCTGCTCTGCTTCTGGGTCCAAACCTTTTATCATTGGCCACCATTTCAGCCAATGACCCTAAATCCAGGGTGCCCTTCAAATAAAATTCTTCCACCTTGATGTCTGAGAAGCTTGGCAAGTTCAATGATGCTGCCAATTTATCATAAGAGGGAGGTATCCTATATGTAATACCCTCTCCAATATCTAAATATGCAGGTTCATAGGATATTCTGCAAGGTTGAAAAAATATCCACTCAAATGAAATTTAAACTAAAAAATTAAAGGAGAGTTTGAGAGAATACAGTAGCCAGGCGCAAATTCAAAATTATCTATTTGAACTGTACTGGTAAAAACTTACTTGGGTGTATAATCTGGTTCAACATAGTCCCCATGTTTTTGAGGCGTAATATCATTAAGCCATTCAGATGTGTTTTCCACATCATATAACACTCCTCGTTGCTCATTCCCCAACTTCCTAGTCTTCGAACTGCCCAAACTGCTCTTTGTAACAGGAATTGCCATTCGCTGTGGAGTAGGTGCAGGACTTGATGAAGAATCCTTGAACCTCCTCTTGTACTTCTGAATGTGCTCTCCCAGCATAGATCGATATCGGTCCTCAGTAATGTGCGTTCTGTAATATCCGTCTCCCTCCTCTCCGTCACTGTTATTAGACAGTTTCTTTCTCTTAGCTAAACTCAAATCCCTCTCCGATATAGTCCCATTACCATAATTTGCCATGGCACCACCTAAATACAACCAACACAAACAATTTATGCATACATAAGTGAAATTCCCTCCAGCATAATCGGCACCAAAAATCTACATTGCACAAATACAGTAAATATATAGGCAAAGCGAGTATGAGTTGAATAATTATAGATCATAGAGGAGTACAAAATCCTATGGGTTCATGTGAAGTCAAGTGTAAATGAAAAATACTTCAAAATGCAATGAGTACCTTGGCTACCTCTGCTCTCATCCTGACTACTATTCCCATAATAATCAAAATCATCATCCGGTTGTGGAACTTTGAAGTTCACCAAAGACTAAAAAGCAAAACAAGAATAACAAAAACAGAAAACACAATGAAATTCACATACATAAACATAAAAGAGAAGACCACAATTCAAAAAAATGAACCGAAATTTGAACAAATCAAACCAATCTACCATGAACAAACTGTGCATTAACACCAAAACCAAGACACATGAGTACACACCTCAAGATTAAACAGATTGGAATAGGAAAGCGAGTCCCTGGCTTGTCTCCTGTGTTCCATGAAGCAGAGAGCTTGAAGATAAACTTTCGAAGCAAAAGCCTAAGGTTTTGAAACGCATGGAGAGAACTCTAAACAGAGAGAGGAGACGACACGAAAAATAATAATAAATAATAAGAAGAAACCCTAAGCCTAAGGGATAATGGATATTGACATAGAAAAGACGAGAGGAAGGTTAGGGTGCGTAGGATAAGGCGAAGAGAGAGAAAAAGGGAAGGACCGAAGATGATACAGGCGGTGCAGAAAGCATCGGGAGGTACTAACATGCGCCAGTGGCGCCATTTGTTAACGTGCACTGTTTTCTTTTTATGATTTTCTGTCGTTTGTTCGCGTTGTGTGTACTTTCCGTTTCTGATATTTTGTTGCTGTGCTTCCATTTCACCTTTTTCTTGTTGAAACGCTGGTGGGCTTGCAGCTAGGGGGCTGGGCGCTGTGCCGATTAGGCCATAGGCCCAAATACTTTTTATTTAGAGCGGAATCGGGTTGGATCTCCGGTTCAGAATCGGTTTAGAAGAAATTAATTTTTTCGGGCTGATTTCAATTGTACCGTCCTAGTGCATGATTAGTCGTTGCTTTTTAATTTTTTTTAATAACAATTTCTCGCACTAACATACAACAACTATGTCGGAAAAAAAATAATTTCAAAGAGTCATTTTTTTTGTTAATTTATTAATTTTATTGTCAATAATCAATCTATTGTTGTTCATCTCGAAAGGGAAATATCAATTTAACTATTGACAATTTAAAGCGAGTACACTGTGGACGTTTAAATAATAAATACACCAACTGACTTACACATCAAATGATTATAGAAATTAATTATACGGTAACCCTATAAATTTGAAGGACTAGAATGTTAAAAGTGTGTAAAAATATAAATGTTGAGAATGCCGTAAACATTATTTAACTTTACACTTTAATTGATTAAATTAAATTAATTTACATCGAAATCCAATAATTATTTAATTGAACTTTGGTTAGGCTCATGCTAATTAAAATAAATAATTCATTGGATTTTTTATAAATTAAGAACCAAAAAAATATAAATATAGCGTAATCACTGAGGTATTTTAAGATTTTTCCTAAATAGAACAAAGTTGGATCAGATTAAAGAAAGGCTTCTAAACGAATCCAAAACCGTTGAAATTTTGAAATCCCAGCGCTATTGTTTTTCAAAATATTTGGGCTGAAAACGAGTAGAATACCGTTGTGGAATTTCTTTCTTTAAAAAAAAATTCAGTGCATGCTAACCCATGAAAAAGAGTTGACAAAAGTTTGAAGTCAACTCTTCAGAGCCACGTGGAAATCGTGAACGACGATTGCGAGTGTATGCGATGATGCAAGTACGTAAATGCCCTTTCACTTACTAAAAATTATGGACCTTTTCATGTCATCAGGATTCAGGACGAAATGGAATTTAGAGATGATAGGGATATAACCGGCATTTTCATGCACATACACATACTTATGTCGCCCAACAATGGTAGCATGGCTAAGGAATTGAAATCGTTGTTTTCTTAAAAACCAGTGGAGACGTAAACGAGTATAGGCTGCGTAAACGCTTGCCAAACTCAAAATAGCAAAAGCTTGCTTGGTGTCTATGTTTGACGTAAATATTATCTATTTATTATACATATCAAATAAGTTTTTCAAAGGAGGTAAATTAAGGGTGAGCAATTTCCAGATTTAACTGAAAATTTAAATCGAATTAAATAATTTGATTTGATTCGATTGTTAATAAATTAATTTTAATTTAGATCAATTAATTATAAATATTAATCTAATTTTTCGATTATGGTGTTATAAGCCTGAAAAAAACTTTAATTAATCCAAATTATCCAAATTAATATTCAATATATATTTTTTTATCTCAGATTTTTTTTGTCAAAACATTGTGTTTTTATTTCATATTAAAATAAAAAAAAATGCAAACTATATGTATATAGTTTTTTATGACAGGTGACAACAATAAGATATAACTTTTGATATCATCGGTAAAAAAACGTTATGTTTAATTAGTGTAATTTTATAACTAAAAATTAATGAATTATTTTTTTAAGTTAATTATATTGATTATTATTTGAATAATTGAATTTATATATAACTATCTTTGAAATTTTTATTTAGACACTTGTTACTTATTGAATTAATTAATTTTTTTATTCTTTATTTTTTTATTTTATCTATAAATTTATAAACATATGCATATAATTATTTTAAGAGGGCAAATTATAAGTTCAGTGATATGAACACATATATTGAAAAATTTTAGATTTAAATATTTTCACGTAATCTGTTTGGATTAACTAATTTAAAATGCTAATTCGATTATTCGGACGATTGTGATTTTTTAATAAAACCGCGTATTATTTGGTTGAGTTATTTTCTATCATACAAATCAGATTTAAGTTTTTATTTTATGAACTATAGATCTCGATAATTATACAAGTTAGCTCGATAAACATACCCACGTAAAGCACCATAAAATTTAAAATAACGTTCAAGCGAAACCAGATGGCATATTCGTAAAATGTCAGAATCAAATACACTAATGCTGTACTTGTCCACAGCTTATAAATCGGAACCATCCTTCGCAACATTAACATCTCACAACTGCAAAGATATTTATCAAAAGTCAAATAAATTTTATTCAATTTCTTCCTAATAATGTCTGGCTATCCCCATCAACCGCCCAGCCACGGCTACGGCTACGGCGCGCCACCGCCACAGCAACCTTACAGCGCCTCTCCACCGCAACCTTACGGCGCCGCTCCACCTTACGGTGCGCAACCACCACCTCAGCCTTACGGCGGTCCATCAGCTCCTTACGGGGCTCCCTACGCACACCCTCCAGGGGACAAGCCCCCAAAGGACAAGCCTCACTCCTCTGCTCCAGACGGTTACCCACCGTCGGCTGCTTATGGAAGCCCATTCGCCTCCCTTATGCCCTCGGCTTTCCCTCCAGGCACGGATCCCAACGTCGTCGCGTGCTTTCAACTCGCCGATCAAGACGGTAGCGGATTTATCGACGATAAGGAGTTGCAGAGAGCTCTATCGACTTATAATCAGAGCTTCAGTTTGAGGACCGTTCATCTTCTCATGTACCACTTCACCAACACCAACACAAGAAAGATCGGTGAGATTTCTCTTTTTTCCCCCTTCCTTTCCAATTTCCCTCTCCATTTCATTTTGGAGCGCAATTTAGCATAATTGTTACTATTTTCTAATTTGCGCCGAGTGTCTAGAATGATCAGTATGGCGTAGGTTGCGTAATTACGCTTCAATGCAGGTGGCTTTTGGATTCATGCGAGCGATATACACGTGGGAGCACCGTATAAAATCTCTGATTTTTTAGATAATTTAAAATAAGTTCTTTAGTTAGGCGACTAACTCTGGGCCCACTTTGTTCGTATTTATTTTTGACGCGGAGTTTGTTGGGAAAGTCTTGGCTAGTTAGTATTTATTTACTGATTTGTGTATTTAAAATTTTGATTTTGGCTGTAAAAGATTTTAAATTTTGAAAATTTAATGCAGGGCCAAAGGAATTCACTCAAGTGTTTTACAGTCTTCAGAACTGGAGGGTAAGTTTTGTTTTTGAATAATTTTTGTTATTATTTGCCAGTTTTTGTATGCATTATTTGATTCTACATGGGATTTATATATGCAGGCCATTTTTGAAAGATTTGATAGGGATAGGAGTGGCAGGATTGATCCTAATGAGCTAAGAGAGGCACTCTTGAGTTTAGGATTTGCTGTTTCGCCTGTCGTTTTGGATTTGCTCGTCTCTAAGTTTGATAAAACTGGAGGGAAAGCCAGGGCCATCGAATATGACAATTTCATTGAGTATGTCTGTTTTCATTTGATCAATATTCTAGAGTTTTATACAGTAGGAATTATGCTTATTAATACGTAACTTTAATGTGCATAGCAAGCTAATTTTTTTTTTCTTTTTTCTGCTCTCTCCCTTGTAAACCCAGGTGCTGTCTTACTGTCAAGGTGAGCTCTTTACTTCAGTATTCCTACTTTCTTTTATGAATTTATGCGATGCATGGTTGAGTAGCTTTAATGGAGCAAAGCCTTTTCACTTATGATTTGCTGAAATGCATCAAGTTATATGCAACTCAACTTGAAATTATTCTGCACGATGAATGCTCGTCAGTGAACTCTAGCATGATATAAAAATAACCGGAGTTGTAAATTTTTTATTTTTTCCATGTCACTTTGCGCAAGTGCGGCATTAATATGTAAGAAATCCCTTAATATATAATATCTTCTTCTCTAGCCATTGGCTTGACCACAGATTCAAGTCCAGTTTCCATATTCTGGTTTCTTGGGAAGAGCACTGGTGTTTGTAGATTGTAATTTAAGAAACTATTGTAAAATTAAGGCTGCTTGCAATATTGCATTTGCATAAAAATTTTGTTTCTATGCTTTTAACAATTTCTGCATTTTAATTAATGTTCATGACAATTGGCTTTCAGGGCTTGACTGAGAAATTCAAGGAGAAAGACGCTACATACTCTGGTTCAGCAACTTTCACTTATGAGGCTTTCATGTTAACTGTTCTGCCATTCCTCATAGCCTAGGATGAAAATCGAAAGTTCAACAGGTTTTGAACTCTGAATTTTATGTAGTTTTTTCAGTGTTTTTGCAGATAGTTCTCCTCCCCTTGTTCATTTCCATTCACTACTAAGTATTTGTGATTTTGTTGTAAACTTTTTTAAGAGCTTAAGGAATATTTTAGTATGTTGATAGAGTTCTGTATTTTATGTTAATTGAAGTCCCGGTCGCTGGACTATCAGGTAAATAATAAGGGTCGGTTTGAGTTTTACAACATCTGACCTAAACCGGACCCACGCTCAACCCCAATCTCTGTGTTGAGGGATTTGGAAAGACGACCCAGTATCGAAACAGCATTCATATTCAAAGTAAAGGTTTACTTTTGGGTGAACTGAAACTTAGGGGCCATTCGATAAACGGGGGGGATTGAATCGGTGTAATGCCAAATGTGAACGATAAATGTGAAAATTGCCCTATTCATATTTCAATTTCGTAGTAATGGGTATATGTATATTCAAAAAATAAACAGAAACGTAGAAAATTACTTACTCTCACTTCTTAAAAAAAAAAAAACAAAGATTCAATTTCATAGAAATTGAGTTATTTACTCATCTTTATTTATGTAATTTTTTGTTCTTCTAAACTTAGGTAGAAGCCCCATTTCCACTTGGTCTGTACATGTAAACTGGTCTTCCATCTAATGGCTGAGACGGTCTAGCATTTGCCTTGAATCCCTAAAATTGAACATCAACAAAAGACAAAAAACTATTTATTAATAATGCGTTTGGGGTATAAATTTCGTTTTTCAATTGTCAAAATAAATTACTCCTATTTTATAACATCTATTTAATTTTTTTATTTAACGTCTAAGGAAGCAAGTCATTATACTAAAAAAGAAGGAAAAAATTATTTGTTTTGTAAATTTATTTTGAAAATATAATTTATTTTATGTTTGGTTGGTATAAAATTTCCATTATTTTCAAGAAAAATCCAAAAATTGAATATGCCATTCCATCTAAAAAAACATGGAATATTGAATTCATATGAAAAATAATATATTTGAAAATTTTTTCTAAAAAATTATATTTCACATAATAATTTTAATATTGAAAACTATTTCCTAAAAAAATAAACTTTTTCTGAAAAAATGATTCTCTCTTCACACCGTGTGGTTATAAATTAAAAAAAAATTCTCTAAAGATGTTGAGTTATAAATATTTTTAGCTTTGAACAACAATCAAAAGAAAAAGAAAATGGGGCTGATAATATTAGATAAAAGAAAAATAACATGAAAATAGTTATCAAAGAATATGGTGGCATACATCATGAACAGCATCCCTCAGTGCTTTCACTTGCTCCCTTGAAACTGTCCTCACCTATCAAAACAAAAATGGTGTTTTACTTCAGTAGAGTTAAAAAAATCCAACATGGAAATTATAAATTATAAATAAATTAATTATCACCTTCTTGACTATTGTCCAAATTACCCCCTCAGTGCATGGAGGAATGGTAAGAGAACCAACATATCTATAATACTTTCTGCTCCCAAATCTGATATATCCTGGGTTCACAATTCCCAAATATATTTCTTCTTTCTCCACTGTTGTTTTTATGTGGTGGAATAACTGAGTAATGGAATAAGGTCAGTCTAGAAGTGAAAGATGTAAAACTCAAATGGAACAGAGTTCAACATATTATGTCTAGGTTTATTTCGATCTATACATTTCGTTCATCGCCGTGGAGTTTTATTGAATTCGAGTCTGACTAATTAAGTATATGCTCGAATTAAAAAGGCCAAGCTCAAGCTCAATTCTTTTAGAGAAATGAGCTTGATCTCTAGTCATATATAATTTATACCTTGGAAAGGAAGATTGAGGCTTATTTATGATTTAATCTTGGAGATTCAACTTGTTTACAAGCTTATTAGTTTATAAGTAAACTCGAGAAGCAAGCTTATCGAGCGAATACAAATGAACTTTTTTTTTTCAAGTTGAATCTTAAACCGTTCACGAGTGATTTGACTCATTTATTGTATCTCCCCGTATGCGATGATAAACATAATACCTTGGAAAGGAAGGGATCACGGCGGCCGTATTTGTAAACAATTCCAATGACAGCAATCTTTCCGTCAGAGCTCTGGTGAACCAAGTGAATCTCCAGTTCATACCTATAAACACAAAATGAAGATCTTAGAACACATTTATACACGTGGGAGAATACACCAAATTAAGGAAACAAACCTTGAACCATTGAAAGTGTGCTCTGAAGGAGAATGCCAGTGGCATTGTTGTAATTTGTAATTAGTACCGTTGATCTTAATTCTCCCTGCATTCCCTTCCCACATCACCTGCTCAAAATAGTTATTTTGTCGGATGGATATAAGTGGTTTTAAGAATATCTAGAAGTAGCTAATAAAAAAGTAATTTAATCAAATTAATAAATATTTTATTATAATTTAAAAAAATTAATTATTTTCTTAATAACCATGCAACCACACAGAGCAAGTGAATGAAGCTTGATTACCGCAATGTCATGTCCCCTGTTCTTTAAACTTGCAGGAGCTGGCTTGTAACATCTATGCAATTTCCCTAATTTACCTGAAGTTTGTACTCCCTGGTTTAAAAGGTCAATGGGAGACTGATATTTTCCATTATTACAAACTTGCCACTCTGGCTCAATATTACCCCAGTCTTTTGGTCCTTTTCCAGTGTCTTCATCATATGTAAATGGGCTCTCGTCACCTTTTCATTTTTTTTTTTTTAAAAAAAAAATTCATTAGAACAATATATGTAAAGTGGAATCTTCTGTGACCAAAGTTAAAGAAATAGACTTGGCTAAGTAATTTACTTAAATTTCCTTTTTAAAAGGAAAAAAGATTTAGATTCACTTGGTACAGCATTAAAAATTAAGCAAAGAATCCAATGCATGGTTCTATTCTACAGTACAGTGTAGATCTGAAGTTCTAAGAACAATAAAGAGCAAAGAATAGGATAAAAGAGTAATTTGAGTACCTATTTCAGGCATTTCAAGACATTGTCACTATTTGCTTATGAAAAGAAACAGACAGCCATTGTCTGAAAAATATTGAATCTGCTTTTTCTTTTTTCCACATATGTGTATGCATTTTAAAATTGCAAAAATCAATAATGTAGTAATATTTTTGGATTTTACAAAAGTTTGTTCAATTCATTATTATCATATTTATACTATTTTTTTGAGTGGTGATATTATTAGCATAAAAAAGAGAATAAAAAAAAGCTGCAAGTGCGCAATTAAAGCTAATCAATTAACCACATATACTCAATTGATAATATTGGACATGGCTCTCGAGTTCAATCATATTAAAACACTTGTAAAAATGATGAAAATTTTTTATTGTAATTAAATTTCGAACCGAATCGACTGGTCAATATTATCATATATGTATAAATATATATATATATATATATATATATATATAAAAGGAAAAAAAATTTCAAAAATGATATCAAAATTGAAAGTAATATACAAAAACATTTCAAGGAATAAGAGAGAGAGAGAGAGAGCATACCAACTTCAGACTCAAAGGCATTGGAGATAATGGGGAATGAGCAGAGAAGAAGAGAAACAAGAAAGAGAGAAGCCATTTTTAAACACCTTATTTGATGCTGGAAATGGGTAATTTGCAGAGACATTCTCATTCTCGTATTTATAAGGTAAATGACAGGTCTTTCGAACTTACGTTTAGTTGCTGATGAGGTGGGGTAAATGCTATCACGCGCTTTTGTCAAGCGCGTGAACGGATTTTCCATAACGGTTTTCGAAGGCGGGTTTTTATTAATTGTAATAATTATTATTGGTGAAAATAAATTTATTAGTAATTAGGTGTATTTCTAAAACAAATGGATAAAAGAAGGATACAGATGAAAAAGTGAAACGGGTCGGGTATTTTTGGGTATTGTATTTGGTCCAACTCAATTATATAGGTTTTGTTCGGAGAAAAAAAAGAAAACAAAAATTAAGTATTATATAATCTGTCTATCTATGAAATCTATAATCTACTAAGTTTATTAATTCCATAAAAATATGGATATTAATTTAATTAATTAAAAAATAAAAATATTTTAATTAATCATATTAATTTATTATTAAATTTAAATTTTATTAAATAAAATAATAAATTATATTATATATTATACCATATATATATTAAATATGGTAAGAATATAACAAAAATTTTAATTTTATTGTTGAAAAATAAAAAGTATTATTTAATACACTAACAGATTAAACTACATCCTTTAATCCAATAGACTAATTAAAATACATTTTTTAAAAAATTATTCCTTAATTAAATTCAATTAAATAGACTGATAATTAGAGTATTTTATTATTATTAGCTTTTTGTAATTGATACTGAAAAAAGTATATCTTTAATAACTAATTTTCCAACTTTAGACATAGTATAGTATTTCATTAAAACTAATCAAATATAATTTACGAGCCGTGGCTTAGTTGACAACACAAACTGGATATGTGAAAAGACTCTCAAATTAATTATTTAATTTAAAGAAATTTATATTTATTTTAATATAAATTCATGTTATTTATATTTACTGTTTCTGTTTTATTTCCATCTTTTGTGGAATTCATGATTTCTCCATTTTATATGGAGTTTTGTTTTGTCATTTATATTTGTTTGGTTTATTTGGATACGTTAAAATTTTGAAGAATTTTTCAATTATACGATAATTTTCGTCTTTTGGAATATGATATTGTGGTTTGTTCCTTCATTTGAATTATTAGTTCAAATCCTCTGTATTTGTTCATAATCATGAATAATTATACCATATATAGAAAATTCATAAAGTTTACTTAATCGACCACTCTTGAAGATTTATCAATTTTCTTTAAATTCACATTTCTATTTTGATTATGATTTTTTATTAGATCGGCCACAATAATTATTTTATGGTCTTGTTTTATATCTTATTTTCTCGAGATAGGTCATATTCTTTTAGTAATATTTATATTGATTTGAAGTTTTTTAATTAATTCCTGATATTATTTAGGAAAAATAATGCTTGATTAGATTCCACCAGAGCTTCTCTAAAGCAAGAAAGTGGAATCGTCTTTGACCTAAGTTCAAGAAATATATAATTTTGCCCAAGTAATTAACTTTAGGTAAATTAAATTAAATATTATATATATATATATATATTTAAATTCCCTTCTTAAAAGCGATAAAGATTTACTTTAGTGAAGCTTTTAGAAATTAAGCAAAGAATCAAATGCATGGTTTTATTCCATAGCACAGTCTAGATCTGAAGTTGTAAATGAATAAAGAGAAAAATAAAATAAAAAAAGAAATTGTGAAATCTTTTCAGATGTATAAATGAAGCATTAGACTCTATTTGCTTACATAAAGAACAAGACAATCCTTTAGAACAATTTAAAAAAGTTATTACGATATTTTTCATGTATTAGTTATTAAGATATTTTAAATGTAATATAAATTTAATTTGAACCACTTTATTATTTTTGGTAATTTATAATTATGTAAAAAATTTTATATTTGGTCAATCAGGTAATGGTCTGGTTGGTCTTTTCACTTATATGAAAAGTGAGAGATTAAGTTCGAATTCTCTCGATCACAGTTATTTTTACCAATTTGATAAGCCTAGGGGAGGAATAGCCCCCTATTATGTAGCACGCAATATTATTTGGCCTTAAAAGCCTCCAATGAATTAGAAAAAAAAATTATGTTCTTATTACTTGACTTACAATATTTATGAACCAAAACTATAGGATGATATGTTTGCTTTAGTGAAAAAATTATTATTTAATTGAAACTAACACTAAAATGACTATTTGACAATTCAAAATTTTTATTTTGTATTGAATTCACTAGTTAAATTAATAGTCTTAATATGAAATAAAAATTATTGTTTATTCATATAATTATTTTTTGCTGACTATTTATCAGTATGAGTTTCTTATCCTATTAAGCTCAAAACGCCAATTAAGTTGATGGTTTTAATGCAATACTCTCCCTCCTTGGTAAGACAAACATTAGATTGTGTTACACCATTTTTTAATTATTTTTGTGTTATGGATTTGACTTGTGATTTTATGATTAATTAATTAATTGGCCTTTAAAATATTATGGCTTTTAATTAATTAATTAATAAGTAAATATATTGAGAATTAATAGAAGGTGGTTAACAGAGAGATCAAGACTGTATTCGGCAATAGCTTTTTGAGTAGCTTTTAGTATTTTGACTAGTCAAAACGCTAAACGTTGCTTAAAAAGTTGTTCGGTAACATAACGTTTAGACTAGCTTTTAGAGGTTAGGGTAGCTTTTTGTGAAAAATTAACTCATGTAATGTTTAACTTTTAGTGTTTCATGAAACGCTATTTAAACAGCTAACAGGTAAACGCCACTAAAACAACTAACAGCTATTAAAACAACTAATTTTACCAAATAAACCCCAAATAACTGCTCGCACACGATAGGGAGAAGTTACATGAGTAGTTATCTAGGCAGTTGAGATGTCATGTGCATAAAAGTGTTAACCGCCAGGTGCCTATAAAAGCGAAGCTCAAACACAGAGCAAGACCCCAACAATCAACCCTAACAAATTAACTCAAAAAAAAAAAAAAAATCAAATTCAACTACAATCTCGAGCAAATAGCAATTTTAATTTCATTTATGTTTATTGTAATTTTCTTTTTCAAGAATCATCCAAGAATAGTCTTTTGTAATTCCAGTCATTGTTAATATAATATTTCAATTTCAAAGCAATCTATATTTTTTGTGTTATTTCTCTAGAATTTTTAGTTGCACTATCTATTTTCCAACAGTTGATGAAGCGATTATCGTAGAGCTAAAACCTTTAGTCTTTTGATTAAGAAGTTCAGATGGTGCAATTTATCCTGAAGTTAGTAAACTTTAATATTTAGCATGCTCAAACTGTTAATTAATAGTAATTATTTTTCAATGCGAACAATTGTTGGCATAACTAGTGGGACACTACTATTACAATTTTCAATTCTTTCGTTTTTTGATTTACTGCTTCTGAAGTTCACAAATGCCTAAAAAAAATGAGCTTTAGAAAGAAAACTGCTGGGTCACAGGACTCATATGAAGGACCTGCTGCAGGCCCTGGAAATTTCATTCCACAAAACATGGAACAGGCTGAAGGAGGATATGATCCTTGGGAAGAAGAAGAGATTTCGGTTCCCAAACCCATAGAAACAAAACGTACCTTGTTTGCTGAACAAAACCAAAAGCATGGTAAGTTGGTCTCTGTATCTATATCTTTTTCTAACACTAATTCTCTCTTTGTTGCTGAAGTCTTAAAGAAAGGCCTAGAGAAGCAGACAGAGACTTTTTTAAAAATGATGAAACTGGTGTTCGAAAAGTTTTCTTCTCCTGGATCTCCTGTCGTCTCATCACTTATTGGGCGACAGGTGAGCAAGGCTAATGAAGTAGATTCTGCTTCTAAGAGTAGCAAAGAGCCTAGGGGGACCTAGCCTCGAGGTTTCCCAGGGGGCACATATGCAAGTCGTGTCCAACCAGAGGAGAGGTACCAACATTCTCATAGGGGGAGGAGCAGGTGACATTTAACTCTAAGTCGTCGTTTCAATCTAACTGCCCCACTGGCAAGAATCAGGGTCATCTATATATCCATAGTCATACAACTTCTGCAACTCATCTCGGAGTATATGACTCTAAAACTATACTAATACACCAGATGCCTCAAGTGACAGTTGGCCGGGAGGCAATCACGGTTCCAGAATAATTACTCCAATATGTGCATGAGCTTTACGGGCTTGGCCTCAAACAAACTGTCCATCTAGAATTCTATAAACCATATCCTGAAGTTATTGATAAGAAGACTCCTTACCCCGAAGGATATAAAATTCTTGACTTCACTTTATTTTCTGGTGAGGATGGATAGTCTACCCTGAGCATATTGTGCGCTTCACCATACAGTGTAGCGAACTAGTAAACCTGAACAACTTCCTTTATTACAAGCTTAGATTGTTTCCAAATTCTCTTACTGGTATTGCCTTTACTTGTTTCTCCATACTTCCAAAAAATTTTGTTTGTACTTGGCAGAAAATGGAGAGGTTAAGTGTTTCATACATAGTTCTTTAAGGCTAAACTTGAAGTATGTGTAGCTGAGCTATCCAGGCTAACACAGAGAAATGGTAAGTCAACAGATACATTCATTGTCAGGTTCAGGAGATTAAGAAACAAATGCAAAGTATTCTTACTAGAGCCAGAATTTGTGAAGCTGGCACAACGCGGCTTGGACTTCAAATTGAAAAAGAAGTTCTAGAGAATGGAGTTCAGGGACTTCTACAAACTTGCTGTAAAGATGGCAGAATATGAAAAACTACTCAGAGAGGAGTCACAAAAGAAGAGATCAACTATGGGTAGCTACTTCCAAGAGACTCATCAGAAAGTGGCCGTTGTTGATTTGGTCAATTCGAGTTCCTGTATTTGTCCCTGTCTTCAGGTACCTATAAAAGGGCATCTCATAAGACATATCAACTGAGCTTTGAAATTGAACCTCAGTATGCTTTTGATGTCTCCAAGACTGATGATATTTTTTATTTCTTGCTCAAGGAAAAATACATTACTCTTCTAGCCAACCATAAGATTCCTACTAAAAAAGAACTAATAGGAAGAGATTATTATAAGTATCATGATACTTGGAGTCATGCTACTAATAATTGTTTGTCTTTCAGGAATACTATTCAGGATCATATTAACAAAGGTGTCCTTAAATTTTCCGAGAAGGAGTCAATGTTAAGAGATGATGATCTTTTCCCTCATCCCTCTAAAAGTCACCTGAACAGAGACAATAAATAAATAGAGTAACAAAAGGCCAATCCATGATAAAGAAAATAAAGAAGAAACAAAAATGAATTGAAGTGGCATGTTAAGAAAAGAAAGCGAAAGTCCTGTGAACTTGACTTTACACAAAAAAAAGAGGAGAGAAAGAAGAAAAAGCTTTTTATTTGTTTAATTAGTACTAGATAACTTTTTAGGTTAGTTAATAGATTTTGTTGCATTATCTTGCGATTAGCTTAAAAATTATAGATAAAATTTGATCAAATCCCAAAATATTTTGTCATTGAGTTAAGATTGAGTTCTTTTAAATTTTAAATTATTTGAGTTTTTAAATTGGTTCAAACACATGGAGAATTGCCTATTCAGTTAATCTCATGCACAGGGGCAATTATTTACACCATATATCTTTGTGTTCTGGATTTGACTTGTGATTAATTAATTAATTGACCTTTAAAATATTAGAGGCTTTTAATTAATTAATTGATTAATGAGAAAGTAAATATATTGAGAATTAGTAAAAGGTGGTTAACAGAGAGATCAAGTAACTATTTGCACATGATATGGAGAAATTACCTTAGTAGTTATCTGGGCAATTGAGATGTTGTGTGCATAAAAGTGTTAACCATTAGGTACCAATAAAACCCACGCTCAAGCACAGAACAATGCTCCAACAATCAACCCCAACAAATCAACTAAAAAAAAAAAAATCATACTCAACTACAATCTCGAACAAATAGTAGTTTCAATTTCATTTATGTTTATTGTAATTTCATTTTTCAAGAATCATCCAGGAATTGTCTTTTGTAATTTTAGTCATTGTTAATATAATATTTTAATTTCAAAGTAATTTCTATTTTTTGTGTTATTTCTCTAGAATTTTTAGTTTTTGCATTTTCTATTTATAATTGGTGAAGCGATTATCATAGAGTCAAAACTTTCAGTCTTTTGATTAAAAAATTCGGATAACGCATTTTATCCTGAAATTGATAAATTTGAATACCTGTCATGCTCAAACTGTTAGTCAACAGTAAATTATTTTTCAATGCGAACATATTGATAAATAGTTTTGATTTGATATTAGATTGAGAAATAACTTTTTAAAAAATATTATTTTTGTCAAAAATCTAAGGACAAAATAATCAGACAGAATCAATATACAAAGATAAAATAACATATTTTAAAAATATAGGATTAAGGTAGTTAATTTTGACATAATATGGGGATAAGTTTATAAGTTTGTCATAAAATATTTATTTCAATTTGGCATAACTTAAAATTGGATCCAATTGATTAC
This sequence comes from Jatropha multifida, assembly GCA_948099535.1. Lineage (NCBI taxonomy): Eukaryota > Viridiplantae > Streptophyta > Magnoliopsida > Malpighiales > Euphorbiaceae > Jatropha > Jatropha multifida. The sequence continues at coordinate 96,390 of CANUEX010036276.1, forward strand.
AATTAAAACGTTAGGGCCAATTGATTACAATTAAAACGTTAGGGGTCAAAATGAAATTGTATTTTTCCGAAGTGGTGATGGACAGACTGGATATTCGTAATTCGTCTCATATGTAAACAACATAAATCCCCAAAAAAACCCTACTCCTCACCCTTTCTCTTCTTTTCCAATTCTCGAAGTAGAAGAAACAACGCCACCACCGCCACGACCTGCAGCAGCGGCAACCATGGCTAACTATGATCTGACACCGAGAATCGCGCCTCATCTTGACCGGCACTTGGTGTTTCCTCTACTGGAGTTTCTCCAAGAACGGCAGCTATATCCTGAGGACCAAATCTTCAAATCGAAAATTGAGCTCTTGAACAAAACAAACATGGTCGATTACGCCATGGACATCCACAAGAGCCTCTACCATACCGAAGACGTTCCTCAAGGTAACCTAGACTTATTCTTAGGCTTAACTTACTATGTTGCGCATATACTTATTTCATGTGTTCGAGCGGGCTTCGTTTAGATATGGTGGAGAGAAGGGCGGAAGTTGTGGCGAGATTGAAGGCCCTTGAGGAAGGTGCGGCGCCGTTAGTAGCGTTTTTACAGAATGCGAGCGCAGTGCAGGAGTTGAGGCCGGATAAGCAGTACAATCTTCAGATGCTTAATGAACGCTATCAGGTTTACTATATTGATTTTTTTTTCTTTTTGCTTTGCATAATTTTATGATTTTGTTTTGTGGGTATTTGATAGGTAATGATGATTTTTTACTTTGTGGTTTTATTCTTTTATTTGTTATTTTAATTATTTTCTCCTATTGTTGACTTGGAAAGCCATTGCCAAATTTCGAAAGTTTTCTTTTTTAGACTCAATATTGTATATGTTATCCCAATAATAAATATCCAGTTTCATCGTCTTGTTATATACTCGAATGCCTTCTTTATAGCATGGGTCATTATCAGATCCATTGGCTGCATAGTATTGTTTTCCTTTGAGGGGTTGGTTTGTAAGAGATTTATTTTTCTTGAACTCATCAAATGATGGTGTGGTTCATTACCAGATTGGTACAGAGCAGATTGAGGCGCTATATCAGTATGCCAAATTTCAGTTTGAATGTGGAAACTACTCCGGTGCAGCTGACTACCTTTACCAGTACAGGGCCTTGTGCACTAACAGTGAAAGGAGTCTCAGTGCATTGTGGGGGAAGTTGGCTGCTGAGATTCTGATGCAAAACTGGGATATTGCTCTTGAAGAACTGAATCGTTTGAAAGAAATAATTGATTCAAAGGTTGTTTTACTGTATCTACTTTTTCCCTTATTATGTGATGTGCTACTTCTATTTCTTTTAAAATAATGATGTTGACTGGCTGTGATTTTTGTTTCAGAGTTTTTCATCACCATTAAATCAAATGCAAAGTCGAATATGGTTGATGCATTGGAGCCTTTTCATCTTTTTCAATCATGACAATGGAAGAACACAGATTATTGAGTTGTTCAATCAAGACAAGTAAGTGTATCTCTTCTTTTCACTTTATACTAGTATTTGCTGAATTTCTGTCTTAGTTTGTCCAATAAGCCTTTTATTATCCTTTTGCAAGTGCATTAGAGCCCCTTTTTTTAGCCTTTTGTGGAATGGTATGGGTTTCGATCTTCTTATTTAGTTGGAAAATCTTGCATATATGTACTGTTCAATTGCAACTAAATGGTGCTGCTTCTGTAGGTTACTTAGTCAATAGATTTGCTGAACTTATATGTTATATATTGTCAGTACATAAATAGGTTGCAAAATTAAGAATACGGATGTTAGGTTCTTGCTGTTGGTATGTGGTGCCTAACTTATGATGGACTGATTAATTGGATATCCAGTATTACTGGATTTGCATGTGCCTGTACACATAGAAGAACAAATGCAATTATAACATTTCATAATTGTTTGTCTTTTCTGTTTATATTAGATGGGTCAGATATGATAACTCAAATATGTATTTTTAATGGGGGGGGGAGGAACTTAATGTAACTATATTGCTATATTGTGCATTGTCTGCCTGCTTTTTATGGACAAATGTACTTAAGCTATGGTGAGTTGTTAAGCAAGATCTCATGGCACTTCAGCTAAATTATGTTTTCTTATCTTTGAATCTTGTGCAGCCTTACTTTTGTATGCCTTTAAATAATGTATGTATATATTTTTTTGCTATTATTCTTTTTCAGGTACCTCAATGCCATTCAAACCAATGCTCCTCATCTTTTGAGGTACCTAGCAACTGCATTTATTGTCAACAAAAGGAGAAGGCCTCAATTCAAAGACTTTATAAAGGTCATACAGCAAGAGCAGCACTCATACAAAGATCCCATCACAGAGTTTTTAGCGTGTGTCTATGTTAATTATGACTTTGATGGGGCTCAAAAGAAGATGAGGGAATGTGAAGAAGTAAGTTTCTCATGCATCTGATTGCTTTGCTGATACTTTGAAGTCTCTGTGTTTACTGATGGTTTACCAGTTATCTTTTGATATCCTTTGTATTGTCTCTCTTTGACAAAGTTCAAAAAGGCGAGGGAAATGAGAGGAGTTAGGGGTGTGATCCAATTGAGTCAGAGTCAAGGCAGTGTAATGCACTACTTAAACTCAACTAACAACCTCTACACAGTTAAACTTTGAGATATTAGAATTCAACTTAACTCGTTTATCATTGAAACTTCAAGTTCAACTAATCTTGAACTAAAGCTCAAATAGACCTGAGTGATCCCAAAGATGAAATATGTGTATGATGTAGGCTATATTTGAAATTAGTTAAGAAAATCAGATACTTAAACTTGCAAGCTTATATTTAATCAAGTTCAAATTTAAACGTTCTGGTAAAAGAGTCTGAGTTGACTTGTTTACTCTAATAAGAATGAGAAGCGGTGATCAGCATTTCTGGGATATTTGGTTGCATGCTTTTGGTGCAGAGTTGTTTCCATATGGTATTTGTCCCCCCCTCCTTTTATTCATTCTTTTTTTTTATCTTTTTTTTTATTTTTATTTTTTTGGCTGGGGATTGGAGAATGGTGGTGGTGGTGGGTTGGATGGGGGGTGAAGTTCTGGCTGCTGTAAGTGGGAGATGGTTCTGAGCTTGTCCGAATGAAGAATTATTTTTGCATTGTATGCCTTAGCCTGACTGGCTTGCTACTGGTTGTAGGTGATTTTAAATGATCCGTTCCTTGGCAAACGAGTTGAAGATAGCAACTTTTCTACTGTGCCCCTCAGAGATGAGTTTCTGGAAAATGCCCGCCTATTCATCTTTGAAACTTATTGCCGAATACATCAACGTATTGACATGGGGTAAGTGCTGATTATAGACTTGATTTATTTGACACTGAAGAACCTCTTTTAGGGGCATGTTTTATTTAATTTCACTGAATTTATGTGCTTTCTTTCAATTTTGTTTATGCATACGTTCAAATATGATGGATTTTCAAACGAAGCTTATTGGTCATCATGTAACATTGAGAAATGTTCTTGTAAAAACATGCTTTCTCTTTGAAGTAATTATTGAAGTGATCTTCACAATGCAAACAACTGTATTTCAATATCTAATTAGACTGTGAATACAAAGTGTAATTTTTTTAAAATAAGATATCCAGCGATAGAAATTTGTGACAAAACCAGCTAATTAATCCCTTTTCTTTTTCACTTTAATTTTTAATTGTTTTACTTGTGTTTGATGAGTTGATGCAATCTGACCTACAATTTTAAACGTGTGGCTCTTGCTGTAATTTTGTTTCTTAGTGGATGTAGTTGTTTATCTATGCTATGATGGTGACAATAATTTATATCCCATGAAGAGGCTTGAGAAATGAAGTTCTCTACAACCTCATTTGAGAATTTGGGTCAGTCAATGTTTGGATGTTTTAGAGCTGAACTAGAGCCTCAACAATGTTTGGGAAATGGAACATTTTGCGTGACACATTAACTTTTAATGCTTCCTTTTCATTATTCTGCTAATTCAAACCAATTTGCTGTTCATGGCAGAGTCCTTGCGGAGAAATTGAATCTGAATTATGATGAGGCTGAGAGATGGATTGTAAATCTTATTAGAAACTCAAAGCTTTTTGCTAAGATCGATTCAGAATCAGGAACTGTCATCATGGAGCCGAATCATCCCAATGTGTAAGATTACAGATGCATATAGATAAATTGACAATTCCTATTCTTCTTTTCATCTACTAGTATGCTTGGTCTTCTTGAGCTCAATTTTCATACATCTGCTGTCAATTTTAAATTATTTTTTACGTCGGTTCCGATTTTTTTATATGCGAAAAAACCGTTTTAAAAAATTTTTCCACTCCAGGTATGAGCAGTTGATAGATCACACCAAGGCACTGTCGGGCCGTACTTACAAGCTAGTCAATCAGCTTCTAGAGCATGCACAGGCTGCTCGATGAAATTCTTAGTGCAGTTCTCAGGATTTATTGTTGTCATCTTTCAGTATCTGGAATTTTGTTTCTCTTGTTTAAAAGATCAGATTCAAACTATAGAAAATTGTACTGATCATCTTTTCCCGATAAGTTATCTAATTATAGGTTGAGAAATTAGGTTGAGTACGAGAAAGATGTTTTATATTCAAAATTTTATATTGCTTTAAGAGTTATTGTTGTGGAAATTGATTTTGTTGTGTAATTACATCTTTTTTTAATAACTTGCTTCAATTTGAGGGGAGCATTGAATGATCGTATCTAACCTAATTTAATATTTTTCTAAACGGCCGAAATTTTTAACAATGGCAATTCTAATTGGAATCAAAGGGGTGTATTGGATTAGAATTGAGTTAAATTTTATAAAAATTATTGAGTTTTGCTGGAATTATAATTATTTTTATTTATCTAATTAAAATTAATTTTAGAATTTAATTGAATAAATTAAAAAGTTTTAGAGCTAAATGAAAAATTGAAAAATAATGAGAGATTAAAAGACAAAATGTGTTATTTTCTCTAAAATAATTGTATTCGTTAAAAACTGCCACTAATAGTGAAACGACTCCAATGAGAGCAGTGGGTATTTATTTATTATTAGTAAAAAAGTAAATTTAAGATTTAGATAGTTAAATTTACCTGCTCGTTTAAAATATACTTTCAATGAGTTTTTGAATATACATAAAGTAAAAATTTAAATGGGTTGAAAATGAGTGTATTTAAGCAAATTTAAAATAAATACGGATAATAAACATATATTCATACAGATAGTTTAAAATTCATAGTTATATGCTTCACTTTTATTTTATTAAAGAGTATATTGGATTAAGAGTGTTGTATTTTGAAAATTTTTTGAAATTTTTAGATTGGAGGATGAATTTACGAATAATTCTTCTATTCATAGAACATTCTAAAATCTAACAAAATCAATAATTTTATAGAATTATTTCGAATCAATAGTTTTTTTGAATATTATCAAATTTGCATTGACTTTTAAAAAATCATAATTGAATACGATCAGATTTTTAGTAGACTCTAATAAAATTCAAATCGTTTAAAATATTTTAAAATTTAATGGACTTTTAATCCAATGCCCCCTCCTAAATTTAATAGAAAACAAAATACGATCAAAATTGAATATTTTAATTCCATTAGACATTTAAATGTTAATAATTAATTTTTTTAATGCATTAGTAATATAAAATTTAAGTTTCAAAGACATTATAACTGTAAAATAATTTACGTTCCCGAAAAAAGAGAAAAACTATAAAATGATTTACGATGTGTTATAGAAATATGTCGGATACTATCTTCATTAACAAAAATTATGTTGTATACAATTAACGAATATTCAGTTATTTTGATCAGTTCAGTTATTATTATTTTTTTTATGTAAATCAAATTGACAACTTATTCTATTTTAATTTTCTATTTAACCAATAATAAAAGAAAGAAACCAAAATAGGCTAACGAAATGAAAACGGGCTGCATGCAACAGGCAAAACTTCAAAAATAATAATTTCAAAAGAATTCTGGATTCCTTATTTCACATAATTCAGATTTCCATGCACAGCAAACAGGCTGCTGCAAGGCTAGAAGTTTATGATATTGAAACATACAATTCCTTTTCAGTAGTTAAGTGTATGACATTTGTAAACAATTTCAGGTATCTTCTTCTATGTTTCTGTGCAAGTTGGAAGTACAGCCAAAAAACCCAACTTCTCTCCATGATTATGATCGTCTGAGATTGGCAAAAATGCGTAGTCCAGACTGGATTACGCATACAAACTTGTCTTTCATGACCAGAATGGTTCTCTTACATCTGTTTTTCATTGACCGACTTCTAAGTTCAAAGAATCTTCCTTGTTAAATTAGCTAAGTTGTAAAGAATCTCAGATCTCCAACATCCAGATTTGGTTGGAGCAAAAGAATCTTAGACAAATCGTAGTCTCATGCCATTTTATCCCTCCTGAGAGCTAAAGTAAATAAGCTGAGCAGATAGATGGCTAACCACTCCGGATGGGTCCACTTCATAGGTGTTGGTAAATACAATCTGATCTCAATCCAAATGATGAAGTGGATGGATATAAATACCAAATAAAGTTAGTTTTCATATAAAACTCTGGATTTTCTTGCACTTCTTACCAACGAGAACGTGAATGACCATATGTCTTCCAATTATCCTGCCAATTTCGAAGTTGGTCACTCCTCCCATATGAATAGCTGTGAGCATCTGATGTTCTTCTGAGAGGGCGGCTTCCATTTTGTTCCTTTGATGCTTTTCTAATTTCCTCATCAAGATCATATTGTGACCGCTGTTAATGGAAAACGGATTATCAAAATGATTCAGCTTACAAATTGAAAAGTAAAATATAATTAACAGGAACTAAAAAAAAAAAGTTATTGATAAAAAAAATTACAGAATGGGATTAGAGTGTGCTGCTCCTGTAGTTGATATTTCAACTCAACCAGTCGGAGGTGATAATCAAAACCTCATTTGAAGAATAAGATAAATTCTTATCATATGGGACTCTTGTTATAACTTGAAGTTGAACCGTTGGACTGAAGGTTCAATCTAATGAAAGATACCATTAATGAAAGATACAACTGAAGGTAATACTATAAATTGGTAGCACATTAATTCCAACCGTTGGACAGAATTGGGAAAAGGCAAGTAATTCCCCACCCCTTACCCACACCAGTTCAGTGCATGGCAGGGGAAATTGCCATTTGTAAGTTAATTAGATCTCAGATCAGCATATGCAGTTTAAAGTAAAAGAGAAGATTTGGATAAATGGTTAATAGCAACTGCTAACCAAATATAGAGCAAAATGGTGAACTAAAATCTAATAAAGTAGATATAGCACGGATAACATACCTTTGTGGCATCTGAAAGAACAGCATAAGCTTCTCCTATCATTTTAAATAACCTGTCAGCATCCTTGTGCACCTCCTTAACAATATCCTTCCAAAGCCGCCCTTCATCTCTGCTATCAGTTCTTGTCAAGAACTGACCAGCCTACAAAAGAAAAAAAAGAAAAGAAAAGAAAAGATAAGAAAATAATGAATCAAGCACGATAGGATTAATTAAGACAACTCTGCAGAGTTGGAAAGCTTAAAACCTTGTCTGGGTGATGTCTGAGTGCTGCTTTGCGGTATGCCTTTTTCATTTCAGCTGTTGTATCAGATTGTTTAACTCCTCTGGCATTATAAAATTAGACACGGTTAAGAGCATATAATAAGTTTCAGAAAGCAACAACAGGAACTAGTTAATGGCAGGCGTGTCTTTATTCTCGTTATGTTCATCCATAGAGTCATTAAAGCACAAAACTTTACACATCTACAAGCACAAAACCATTATATTTGTTATGCGAAACATAAACAGTCACAAGAGAAAAAATAAAAAAAAATGTAAAATTTGTGTTGAGCTTTTAAAGCAAAAAAGCCCTTGCCTAGGATTGTATTATTGACGTAAACATAAGATGTTTGCTGCATATTTTGATAACAAGATATCCATGAATTTGGAAGCAACTGACACAGCTGAACACCACTTATCCTGTTAGCAGTAGGTCATCAAACTAAGGATAACTCCAATAGGAGTCCTAACAGGTAAGGTTAAAATATCAGAAAGAATAATTTTACTTGTGAAACAATGTAATGTAGGTCAAATATCAAGCTCTAGAAGCTCCAGTGGATCGAATTACTTACAAAATGAGGTATAAATCCAATGGTATTCCTTTCTTAGCTTCCTCTTCCATCAAGGATAAACGCCGACGAGCTTGCCTTAATTCTTTTGTGCTGCTAGGGGACCTACCTGGTGTGACAGAATGCCTAGCTTTTCCATCAGATGGATTTTCAAGTATAGTTATGAGTCTTTGGAGATCATTAACTGCTTGTCCATAGTCTCTGATCATCTCATGCAACACAGCTCTCCTAGAAACTGCCTGAGCAAGGAATTCACAATCAGTCACAAAAAAACCAACAAATAACTTAAAAACTAATCACATAGATCCAAAGAAAACAGCAGAAACCCAAATTTGCATATCATCACAATCAAATGCCACTTTCATTTTTCAGCATGCAGATCCCTTCTCACTACTTGTTTTTCACCATAATTTTATTAATGCATAAAGGAAAAAACAAAGCATCACAACTCCTATCAATCAAATGATCATGTCACTTATTGAGAGGGAAATAGGAGTTGTAAGTCAATCGCCACCCTCAAGGACCTCATCATTTCATTACAAAATTAAATTTCTTGCCTAGTAGGCTTTATGAGTGTAGTAATATTTCATCGGCATACCAATTTACAAAGCTCATGTAGAAGAAATTTAATAATGTGATTTGTACAGCTAAAATTCCTTGCAATAAATTGAGATTAATTGCTTGATGTTTGTGGCAAACAGCAAAATTGAAGGGACCCATTCAAATCATTAACCAAAGTTAATTTCCTTTTTAACACATTGAAATTTATGTAAATTTGTTTATAATAATCATGCGTTTCAAATTTAAATTCAGACCATTAAGCAAAGTAATTTTCTTTCTTTCTTTTTTTTTTTAACTCATTGATATTTATGTAAATTTGTAATAAATCATGCATTTCAAAGTCGAACCTTTGAGTAATTTTCATCAAGGGCTATAGCTAGACTGCAATCAGCAATGGCGTCAGCAATTTGACCCAAGGCTTGGTGTGCAGCAGCACGATTGCAAAAACAAATAGCTGAAAAAGGACGTGATTCAACATTGCTTGATACAGCAGCAGTGTAATGCTCTAGTGCTTCTGTATACCTTCCAGATCGAACTGCTTCATTCCCTGCATTCTGCAATTGACGAAAAATTTAAAGTAAATTTAACAGACTCAACAGGAAGAGTGCATGTTTGTCATAGGTTCAGTGAGATCAAACAATTTATTGTTCATCAGAACAAAAAATGACACAGAAAAACAAAGAATTCAATAGAACACCAAATGTTAAAAATTCATATGCCAGCATTAGGACTTGGAATTTTGTATTTTTCCACATAAGATTATGGATATCAAATATCCACTGCAGGTTTAGCAATTGGAAACTCTACTTATCACTTGTCATTAACAACCAAATTCACGTGATGCCTAAGTTATCTTCCATTTCCACAAAGCCAAATGCAACTTAATAATGATTTCCACAGAGGCAACGAACAATATCAATCAAGTACATGAGTAAGCTAATTCAGTCAACATCTATTATAAACTGCTCATAAGAACAGGTCATAATTAAGAAAGCAAATAACTAGAGCAACTCATGATGAGTTATGCAGGATGGGCACAATTCTTAGGGAGACCAGTATGGACCTCCAATTTTGTCAAAAGCACAAAAAAAAAAGGAAGGAAGAAGGAAGAGAAAGGACGAATCCAAGAAACAAAAGGAGGCAAATGTGAGCACTGATTGGGCTTTGACTAATAAGTTAGAAGTCTATTTTAAGGGAGAGAATTGTAGAAGGGCAATCCCATGTTAGTTAAAGATAAATTGGGCAAATGACATATAAAGAAGGTGAAACCAACCAAAATGGCTTAGGTCATTTTATATTAAAGGTAAAGCTAAATTAATAAATACATTTTTAATTGAATTTCATTAATTGCTCCTAGAGCGTAGATTCTTAACATCGTATCAAAGCCTGGGACCCAAACCTGTATTGCATGAGGGAAGTTCCGGTGTGGGTCGTACCATGATGGACCTGTATTGGACCATCATATGCTTGTCAAGTGGCCTAATTGCCACTTCAAGAAAAGTGTAGAAGTATGCGGGCAGTCCAATATTGGTTAAATATAAATTAACATATAATGAGAAAGGTGAACCAACAAAAATAGTTTAGGTCATTTTATTTTTAAAAGATAAGCCCAACTCATTCTAAGTTCAATTTAATAAATATGTTATTAATTGAATTTGATTAATTGCTCCTAAGACCCAAATTCTTAACAATAAGAAAATATCAGAACTGTTATGGCAATTATAATACACAAGTTCTACATGAATCTAAGCTTAATAGTTGAAGCAATAAAGGAGCACATAAAGATATTGAAAAGAAAAGGATTTGCCCGTTCAAACCCAAGATCTCGTTAATTCAGATATCAAGACAAACGATTGGATTGAAAATAAATCCCCCATCATATCCTCTATAAATCACTTACTGAGAACGCATAACCACCCAGTGTACTTATATGACGGCTAGATAGTATCTGGTTTCTCACAACTTTTGAAATGTAACTGTGATAGACTCATCAGAATAAGACAAAACAACTTTGAAACACACAAGTATGGCACTTAATGCTAGATTAGTAAGAAAATAGAGCAAAAAAAATGAAAATGCGTGTTGATAAGAATCAAGTGTGGTTCTGTAATTGAACCTTCAAAAGCACCTACTTTATTGATTTCTTTAACACTTAACACAGAAGAGGTTACTTAGTCTAAGTACAAAAGGATGGTTTTTTGTCAGCTTCATACTTAGGCCTTAACTCACCTGTTAACACGTTAACTCATATTCAGCTTTTCTAAACTTACAAGCAAGCTTAACAACCCCACTAATAGACTTGCTTTCACAGCAAGCTACATAACTGAAAAAAAAAAATTACAAATTTCCCTCCAAAAACTAATTAACTAAAAGTAGCTAAGCAAATTCTCAATCTTCAACAAAATAATAATCATTGACATACCTTATGATGAGAGAGTGTACGTACGGTGACCGCTAATGAAACTGATGATTCCAATATCTTACTTGCACACCTACATGATTCAAACTAACATCAGGAACTGAAAATCCAATTCGAGAAAGGAAGCCCAAATAAAGAAGCATATGGAAAATATAGAAATACATCAACAAAAATTATTTATTACTTGTCACTTATGGATCCCATTTGCTCCAACTTCCCAAGTAAATCAAGGGCTGCTTCAAGCTTTCCCAAATAAAAGTAACATTTTGACATTAAGTGCCATCTCCACATCTTTGGAAATGAGTGGCTTTCAGTTTGAGAAACACCTTGATCTACCAACTGGTCGTTGGCACCTGACGAAGCGAAATTGCTTTCAGCAGAACAAAGAGTCTGCTCACACAGCTGTATCACATCTTCATACTTCTGCAACTGCAAGATAGATAAAAAAAAAAAAAGCCCATGTAAACTTACAATAAAACAAATGAAAGACATTGGTTTATTAGTTGTCAGTCTTCAAATTGACTCAAAATTTTGAAGAGGGACTGAAGAAAAAGAAATGAAGGGTGAGAAGTTCAATGTTAAAATAGTACAAACCATAAACATTGACTCTGCTTTCATTTCCAGTAGTCTTTCTGAACTTGGGCTGATTGACAAGGCCTCTGCAATTACATCTAAAGCACTAAGTGCAGCATCAGATGTCCGCTGATCCAAAAGCTTGGACGAATGATTTGTACACTCAATCAGTTTCTACAGGCAAGGAAAAAAAAACGAATATGTTATGGGATTATTGACTTACTACTCTCTGACATACACAGACTCAAGCACACACAAAATGAGGAAATGAAAGGAGAAAGGGAAAGCTGAGCTTCGAGAAGATCTAAAATTATTATATTCAAAAGAGAACCATACGCAAAAAAACATAATTAGCTACTTCAGAAAACAAAACAATGAAAAACAATTTCTGAGAACACATAATGATTCCTGAAATGCTTGTTGCATACATTTGTATATCACACTAATTTTGAGAAACAAAATGGTCTATGCCATGCATGACATTTGACATGCACGACACATTAATATAGGTATTCCTGAACACTAAGTAATAAAGAATAAAGAATAAAGAATAATGCATTAAAGTTTAGATGCTCAGTGGACCAGATTGGTTTTAGAAAAAAACAAAAAAACAAAAGATTATAAATCTGCTAACTAGAAAGAAGTTCATACCTGGGCTTTTAGTAGGCCATCAGCAGCTTCTATTGCTATTCTTCGATCCAAACACACAGCAGCCCCAGATTCCAAACACGTTCTAAAATAGTATTGTGCCTTTTCAACTTCCCCCAGCTCAAGATGACAACTGGAACAATAAAAAACATTAAACTATGATTCATTGTTTCATATAAAGCAAAAAGGCACGCATATATAATGCAGATATGAAAATAAAAAGATGGTCTCACGCAAAATTTTTTCCATCACTACATTATATACCATAATGAAAAAACAAGAACTGTTACCAATCTAATTATCTACACATTTGCCATACCATTTCGTGCACATTTAGAAAATTAAAGTCTCAAGACTGGGCTTACCCTTTGCACATCCTTGGTGCACCAAGGTCAACGTGCATCTTGCCAAGGGGCTTAGAAGCACATCAACGTTAGAGTTTTTCCCCGAAAAACATTTTCCCGCCTCCCAAAACAAGAAAAGTTCCAAAACAATAAAAGGGAGGAAAGAGAAAAACAGAAATCTCAGAAGAACCGCAAGGCGTCGTTATAATGATAAAAAAGGATGAAGGGAATAGGAAGAAGATAAGATGCTCAATGAATCACCAAATTTTGGTCCATTTAACTGCTTCACAAGAAATTCTTAGTTTGTGTAGCAACAGATTTTTTTTAATAAATGAGCAGACACAAAGATTCTGCCACATCCAGAATCATAAGATATAAAATAGCTCAAACAAAGGCCTTACTTGGCAGCTCTAATTCGAACTTTGAGAAATTGAGGATCTAGATTTTCAGCCATTGCACAATCTTTTAAAGCTTCCCTCAACTTTCCAAGAGACTTCCAAGTTGCTGCTCGGTTGCTGTAGCAAACAACAAGTGGTTTGAGGCAGCATCCTGAGGTTTCACTAGAAGGGACAGAATTTATTCCATGTGTATAAAATTCTTTAGCTTTTGAAAAATCTCCATTTTTGTAAGCATGATTTCCCCTGACACAAATCAAAACCAGCCATATATAAGTAATAAAGGATGCCTGAAAAAAAGCCACCTATTAATTTGTAAAACATCTCAATATATCAATAATAACTATCATAAAGAAACCATTGAAACAACAGTTTTCACATTGGAAAAGCACCTGAGGCGCCATGTTTCACAAGCTTCCTGAATTGCTGCAGTGGATGTCACATAACCTTTCTGTAGATGTTCATTTGATTCAGCATTGTTCCCCAGTTTACCTTGTGAAGTATATAAATCTCCCTCGTGATCCTGCACAATAACACAGTTAGGACAAGTTCACCAGGAGCTAGCATAGGCCACGGGATAACAAAGGGCAGAAGAAGAACGAACCTTCAGAATTGGATTCGCAGCAATAACAAATGGTTCGCATGGAACTTTCCTCCCATTTTTCTTTTTATGCAGACGTTTTGTGGCGGATGAACTAGTTCGTGCACAGGATGAAGCAGAAAAGGAAAATTTGCTTCCATCTATATCTTCCAAACCCGAAGCAAAACTAAATGGTATTTGCTGGCTGCTTTCAATGTTTAAGCCAGATGAATCTTCAGCAAAAGCAACACCAGGTACACCACTACTGCAGACATGCTCAGTGCCGCAGCCAGAACATGCCATTTCAAAATTAAATGCTTTTGCAGGAGAATCACCAACAAAACATCTTTGAGAATGATACACAGAAATCTCTGGATTTGTCTCATCATCTTTTCCAAGATTTAATCCTTCTCTATTTTTAAGACTAATAGGCACTGCATTTTTGTCTAGGTGGATGGAATCATTTAACGTCCTGGAAGTTTCCCTTGAAAATTTCTCAGCTGTGGTAGTCTCCTCATAATGAGAAAAATCCATTGGTGAATAACATCCTGGAGAGTTTAAAGCCTCTTGGGCACTGCTTCCATTTCCCACATGATTTTGCTCTTTTTGTTGCCTATATTGAGACAGTTGCTTCAATTTCCCTCTCATTGTCTTTGATTTTTTGTCCCTTTTAGATCTACCTTTTACACTGAATTCCAGTTTTCTATTCAATTCAGGAAATAGACTTGCTTTTAAACAAGAAGGATCCCATTTTGGTGTTTCAAAGTTTGTAAACAACACTCCCAATCCATCTGAAGTGTTTGTCGAACTATTTTCATCATTTTCCTTTCCAAACCAAACCACAGGAGGAGCTTCAGAAACCCCAACGTTGCCTCGGGAATCGAGGCCAATAGATGAGAACAAAGATGGTGCAGTAACTCCATTGACTGTATCACCAATCAGTTTATCATGAATTGACTGGTCCGCAGCAGAACTAAAGGTTCCAGTGGCAGCACTATCTCCATTGATGCTTTCATTCTTATCAGTTGATTCATATTGATCAGTGGCCTTAGCAGTATTAGCAAAACCTTCAGAATTGCATTCATGAGAATTAGTGTCCTTAGAAGAAGCAGAAGCCATGTTATTGCTTCTAGATACAAACTTCTTATTATTCTCAAAACCATTGACATTCAGTTTTTTCATCTCATCAGAGAGATTATTAAATATAGGATTTGAAGCAGAAGCATTAGCTACATTATTACTGTGGTGAAAAGATTCTGGGTTACACTCACAATTGATGTTAGAATTCATATTGCCGTTTTCAACATTTGGGGTACTGATACAGCTTTCAAAAGTTTCACTGCTTGACTTTGCTTCATTAGGCAAGTTCTTAGCCATGCATTCTCTTGAACTGATACCCTTGTTACCGTTACAACCAAATATATAGGGAATCTTATCATTATCCTCCTTCCAGCTCCTTGTTCCATTAATTTCTGACACTGCAGTACCTTTCAACGCATTGGCTGTTTCACTCTCTAGATTTATTTTCCAACCTTCATATTCTTTCTTGTCATTTAATTTAAACCAACTGGCACCAAATACAAAACCAGCACCAGGAATCCCCATATTTGCATTGGAATTATTTTGAGTGGCACCAAACATGAACCCATTAAAGTCTTGTTTTACCGGGCTTCCATTAGACTCTCCCTTCTCAAAATTAAAATTTGAAGCCAAATTGCCCTGATCAGCACCAATATCAAAACCCACATGACTGTCCTTCCCTTGCTCAATTTCAGTCCCTAAACTCACCTTCCATGCATTATGAGAATCTAAGCCTAATCCATTCTCTATTGATTCTCTATTTTCCATATCCGATGTGGTCTCCACATTATTCCCACTGGCAACAAATACAAAACCTACATTAAGAAGCTTCCCATTTTCTGTGGTTGAAACTGATTTTCCTTCATTTTCACTTAATTGTCCCTGCTTAGCTCCAAACATAAAATCTGCACTATCAAGCTTGCTATTTTCTGGTTTTGAAACTGATTCCCCCTCACTTTTATCTTTAGAACCCAATTTTTCCACATTCACATTAGATGCTCTCTCTCGAGAATCCAAATTCACAGAGGTATTCAAATTCGAGTTAGAACTACTAGTGCTAGCACCAAAAACAAAACCATCACTTGAACAATCAACGCCATTTGACATACATTTCTCTAAAACACCATTTGAACTCCTATTATAATCATTAACACAGCGCGAACTCTCACTAACTAAATGAAATGGGTTAAGACCCACGAACTCACCTGGTACCCCTCTCGACCTCCCATGCATCGGCTTTCTCAATTTCGCTAGCCTCGGACGGGTCCGGCCCGACGCCGCCGACCCCGTTCGCAAGCCATTCCTTGAACCGAGGCCATTGAATTCATTTGCGTCACCAAAAATAGGGGAATTTGTATTCTGTTGTTGATCATCTGCGCAGATATTCGGAGAAAAAGGAACAAAACTAGGGTTTTGAAGAGAGGACGATTTAGAGGTGACCGGAGACCGAAAATCAACTGCCGCCTGCGACATGAAGGAGATACGGTGCCGGAGATTGGATTAATATTGGACTGAAGTTTTTTTTTTTTTTCTCTTTTGGAATAGTTAGGTTTTATTTAGGTTTTGCGTTGAATATTTTGTTCTGTTAGATGGTTTCTTCAGGATTTTGCTTGGTTTTCAAGGAAGCAGAAGGGAAGAGAGAGCGTAGTTGAGTGAGGAGCTTCAGAAGGATAGCTTTTATACCGTTTTCCTTCTCGTTTAACCCAATGGAATTTTGAAAGTCCCCAGAGATTTAGGAATTTAAACATTTTTAACGTTAATTTTTGTAGGTGTTTAATTTTTAACTTTTCCTTCTTTTTCCGTCCATAATGCTACTTGTATTTATAGATTTTTTTTTATTTCTCAATTGATTAAACGACAGAATACATAGTTACACTCATCAGCTTTGTTATTTTAATTTAATAAAAAAAATTATTATTTTAATTTTATGGTACTTTTACTGATTTTATTTCAAATCACTAAACACTTTAACTTATAAAATTATACATATTAAATATCTGAATTTATAAAATCATTTTATTGAACATTTAACTTAGATGTGTAAGTGAGTCGAGCTGACTCGTGAGTTATTCAATCTTGGGTCGAACAAAATTTGAAAACATTTGGCTCTAATTGATTTCAAGTTCGAGCTCGAGCCCAACGATGTTAGCTAGAAAGCTTGTTGAGAGCTACTGAGCCTTGTCGAGCTTTTTATATTATACATATGTATAATATTTATTTTGGACTTACTCGAGTCTTAAATCTTGAGCTCAAAACTTTCTAAGTTCAATTCGAGCATAAAATTTTCAGACTCGTTGATTTTCGAGCGAGCATCGAGCCTGACAAGTTGGAGCTTGATTTGCCTTATTTACACCCCCTACTTCAACTAGAGGTATCAAAATGAGTCATGACTCAAGAAGACAGTTTGCTTAACATGGAAATTAATTGAGTTAGAGTTGAGTTTAAATAGATTCATGTCATGAATGCTTGATATATACATACTACAAGTTTAAATGTATCATGTCACAGGTTGACTTGTTTAATTCCTATAACTTAGTTTAATTTTAGGATAAAAATGTAATTTTATATATAATATTTATATCAAGCGGGTTATAAGTATTGTATTTGTTATCCTTATATGACCTATTTAATTAAATTTAGTTTAATTTTTTTAACTCACACATAACCTATTTAATTAGATTTTTTACAAATGTTGTGTTCATGTCATTTATTTAATTTACGTATCATGTTCATATTTAACCCTAATCATATTGCGTGTTAGGCAAATTCATGTCGAGCTTAATATATCAACTCATTTTGACACTTTAACTTCAAGTTTGCAAAATAATACAATCAATTAAACAACATAAAATAATTGCTAATTGTGAAAAGTATTATTCTAAAATTATACTAAATACATACCAAATTAATATTTAGAAAATAAAAGTCAAAAATCATAAAATTATTATTGTTGGTGTGGAATTGTGTGTAATATTTACTAAAATTTATAAATTCAAGTGCAATAATAAGTCATCTATGAATTTTAAGGAGCTATAGGGTTAAAAATGTAAAGTTTAGATAGATTTCACCCCCAACTTTACAAGAGACGTATTGTGCCCCTAAAATTATGAATTTTGACAACATTGTACTCGTCTTCCTAACGAAAACGAGTTAAATGACATGGAGAAATTTTAGAGAGATGGCCCCACGGCAAATAGAAATAAACGAAAGACTTGTAGTTACATGCATCACTGAAGAAAGAATAGAGAAAGTAATAAGTATAAGCATGACCACCAGTTTGCTTTCACCGAAACTAGATTAGAACCAAACTACATTTTAGAGATGGATGAGACAGATAAGCCACTTTTCGAGATGGATAAAAATTAGCAGAAGATCAATGTTTCTTTGCTAACTCAATGTCGTCGACATCTCCGTCGCCCCCAAAGCCTTAGACATAGATGTGAATAGTACATAGACAATTCAGAGATAATAGAAAATATTAAAGTCTAGATAAATTTTCAAGCATATAGCCAAACAGACGTTGAAAATCCCATACTTAAATGCCAACATGATAAAGTCATTCCTAGTAAAAATATTGGCTTAACCCACTTTAGTAGATATGATCACGGTTTCAAAATCGTTGATTTTGATTTTAAAAAATGTGAAATCGAAATCGAATTGCTTTTAAACTATTTTCAAACTGTCAATACCTGTTCGATTTTGGTTTGAATCGAATTTAGATAATTTTTTTAACATTTTTAATTTTTTAGCTAAATAATAAAATTAATAACAAAGAATAATATTAAATTAAAAAAAAGACTAAAATAGTGAATTATTAGTTTTAAAATTTATTAAAAAATTATAATTACACAAAACATAAATTTAAAATTCTTTACTAGTATTTAATTTCTATAAATTTAGATTGAGAGACATGTTAAAAAATAGACTTGTACTTAATTTATATATTTTTTCAAATTATATTAATTATGTGTTCTCTTAATCAGAATGTAGAGGAATTGATGTTCACATAATTCGCTTATATTTATTTTAAAAAAAAATAACTCATTTACCTTAATCACTATTATCGCCAGATGTTTCTGTTGATGATGCATTTGTACATGTATTGTATATGATTTGAATTTAAAATATTTAAATGATAAGCAATTTTTTTTCTTTTTCTCAACTTATAATTTATAAGTTATATTTACATTAATAAATATTAAGATGATAGTAAAATAAAATTAATTTAATAATTAAAAATTATGTGTAAAATGTGATATTTTCTTTTTTTTAACGGTTTTAAATTGTAACCGCCAATTTTATTTTCAAATATAAAGAATCGCAATCGAATCTGAAACCACCAGTTTTAATTATAGTTTGAAACCTTGAATTGTTGACTAAAATTTGATTTCGATTTTGACCTGTTGAATTTTGATTCGATTTCGATTTGGAATCGAAACTGTAGTCATATTTATATTTTAAAGGTTGACGAGAATCGATGGAAGGTGGAATTTTTTTTGTCTTAGATGCATATGTGAATGACACGTGGCCATTAGATATAAGATTTAAAAAAGAAAAGAATTCAAGAATAGCTAAATTTCTCGTAAATTATCAAGTACGTGGTCAAACAAATATTCAAAAATCCCATACTCAAATGCGAACAAAATAAAATATATGATTGCCTTAAGCCATTGTAGAAATAGATGAGAATCGATAGAAAGTCCAGCTTCCTTGAGTTTAAGACTTTATGCATCTCCAATTTTTACAAAATCGTGTTTAAGATGTTAATGTTTTTAAAGCTATTTTGAATGTAAAAGTTATACATGTGTAGGTAAGTGTATATACTACCCCATAGTATATATGTGTATATATATGTTTTGCCTGATATTAAAAAAAGAACCCAATTATGTAAAACGCAGCAGCACCAGTCAAGTCAAAGTGGCGACCACGCTCCGCTTTAAACCTCCTCCAAAAGCCGCTGACGCAAAAGCACCGGGCCGCAGTCTGGATGCTGTGATCCACTTCCTGTTTCCCCGTTCTTAATCGACTAATCCAATCCAATCATGGCAACTTCAGCACCGGCAGTTTCTCAGCTCTCGTGCAAACCTTCGATCAGCCGCAAATTGCAACTCCATCGTCGATCCATTCTCTGCCCATTTCCATCTCCTACTCGCTCCAAGGTAAAATTTCGAACCTGAAAATTCCTTGCTCAATTTTCGCTTTCAATTCGCTAGAAAATGGTATTTGACCTGTAATTCGATAAGAAACAGGATCTATAAATAATGCTGTAGTGACCATTGACTTGAATTGTGTAGCTATCGCTCCTTGCGAGTCTTGAAGGAGCAAGAGGTACAGATACTTCTAATTTTAGGCTTAGTTATACGGCTGATGAATCAAAACCATACGTGGAAGAGCCAGCAAAGCTCTATCCTACTGCAGAGAAACATAATCAGGAAGAACAGGAAATTAGTGATCAAGTTAAGGCGTATGGCAAAGCGAAAATCCATGATTTCTGTTTTGGGATTCCTTATGGTGAGTGATTGGAACTAAGTTCCTATGCGACTTTCAGTGTTTATTTTCTGGTTTTCATAAGATTGATGTACAGTTGATCGTCTTTGTATTGAAAACATTGTAATGCATGTTTATTGGATGCATGATTTTTTAAATTAGATTTTTGGTAATTCCTAAAAATTTTTATGGAAAGTTTTCTGAGTTGCTAAAACTTCTGCCTATTGGATTCTCATTGCATTCTGGAATGTTGTCTTTGAAGACTGTCAGGAGGTTGAAGTTACTCATTTCCGTGTGATATAAATGATCTAAAACTATAGATGTTGTGGACATCCTTGTTAGGAGGAAGATTTCTTCGGAAAAAAAAAAAGAGCATTGGCCCTTTTCTTTTGTGAAAGTTGTATAATTGTGAAAAAAATCGAATGATGTCCATCTTTAAAACATTCTTTTTATTATGGTTCTCCTTTTATCTCCTCATTTAGAATACTGTTTGATCACAGAATTCAGGGAGTGAACATCATAAGAAGATTCTCTCTCTCTCTCTCTCTCTCTCTCCCCTAAAATTTTTCAATTATTTCAAAATTTTTCCAATTTTATACTTTGCTTTAATTGCTTAATTGAATAGAATGAATATGGAAACAAAGGATGCATATAGCATATCCCAACTAGTTTAGAATTAAGGCTTAGTTGTTATTGTTATCTCTCTTCTACTCTTCTATGTGTGTGCTTGTGTGTACCTGCATGCTTTGCTTTTCATAGAATGCTGTAAAGATTTATAGGTAACAAAAATCCTTTAGCAGTGTAGAAGAACCTGTCCTTTTCGGTGCTTTTCTCCATTTACCAAAATCTACTTTGTGCATGAAGGACGGACTCAATTTCTTGTTATCAACAATTTTCCTTGATCTATATAGTTGGTCCAGACTTTTTGGTGAAGGTTGTCTACCACGACGAATCAAATCAACCTTTACCTCAAACATTTTGTATTATAACAATTTGCATATGTGAGTCAAGCTTTAATTGAATGGAAGAATATCAACCAAGCTCGATTTTATGACAACCAAGCAGGCTTCAATAATTGAATGCAAAGATTGAAAACTAAAGAACTATGTTGTGGGGTATTCAAGTTGATTCCCTTAAACAGCTTGGTTTTATACCTGAATCCATCGGATAAGTTCAATTCTTTTTGTGAAAGTGAAATATAATGACATTGTCATAGTATATGACATTTTCAATTTTCTATTTGTTTGTCATACTAGCTTCTGATTTTGCTAGTTTAGGATAAGTTTGATATGCAAATGACATGGCGGAACTTACTGATGCAAATTTTCAAATGGCATCTGACACAGGTGGTCTTGTTATTAGTGGGGGTTTCCTTGGTTTCATATTTTCTAGAAATCCCACAACCCTGAGCACTGGTGTTCTATTTGGAGGTGGCTTGCTAGCCCTCAGTGTCTTTAGCTTAAAGATTTGGAGGCAAGGAAAGTCCAGTGTGCCATTTGTACTAGGACAAGCTGGTAATTAAAGTTTCACCTATATTTTTATTTTTTAAAGCCAAAGTGCAGTATGAGAAATATATAATGCATCTGAAAATTTGGACTTCAATTCTGGATGGCTTCTGAGCCTTTGAAAAGTTCTTCTGTTTTATTTCTTGGCTGATTCACTTTTCTTTCATATCATCATTTCAATTAAAGAGAGAACTAGAGAAGCATAATTTTAGGAGATCATGACTCATTGTAATGTACCTTAAAGGTATGCATGGCATATCACATTCACTACATGAAGCCTATTATTTTGGTAATGGCCCACTTGGGGGAGAGGGAGAGTTAATGAGAATTTGGAATGTAGTAATTTTTTTTTTCCAGTTTTCCCTGGTGAATAAATTGACAAACAGACCTAAGCTTGTGAATTTTCATTATGCATGATGGAAGTTGTTGATTAATGTGATAATGTCATTCCCTTAAGATCAAACTATGTTAGAACTTACAGTTTTGGTTGACATATACATAGTATAATGTATCCAAGAAATTTCTTTTGTTGGATTCTTTTCTAATATCCAGTGTAAGATTTATGCCCTTGTAGAATCAAGTACTAAATAGACTTAGTAAAATTTTTCCTCTATGATTTCTGTTGCACTCCTGTGTAGAGATTTGTAGAATATTATCTTTTCTAGTTTAGGTTTGTTTCCTATTTAGATTATTATCATGTTAGAATCATTCTTTGTGTATATATAGAATAGAATTGTATACAGATAGTCTGAATGACAACAATAAACTACTTTCTTTCAAAAATCTTCATAGTATCAGAGCCCAACCGCGTTTTTTCGGCCTAGGGTTTTTCGGCAACAAGGCTGAGTTGCAAGCGCCGCTGCCAGTGGAGGTAGTTGAATGTCACCGCCACCTCAGAAGGAGGAACAGCCGCCGATCGGCCGTCCCCGCTCGACTCCGTCTCCGTCCGATCACGCGCGTGTGTACAAGCGCCGCCAGAAGGTTTTGGCCTTTCCTCACGCGCCGGTGCGTACGACAGTTTTCCGATGACCTCTGCCGACGAATCTTGCTCCGGTGGCTTCGTTTTGGTGCTACGATTCTGACCCACTAGACACTCAGTCAAGTTTTTGATTTTTTCTAGTAGTTTCTTTGTATATCGCACTATTGCCGTGTCTGTGTTTTTCTGATTTTGCAATTCCCTTTGAATCGGCTATTGAATTGTTTAGATTGACAGTAATGTGTGACGGAAAAAAGGTAGACATAATTTTCACTCGGAGAATCCTTCACTTCAGATTAGCCCAGTCAAATTAGATGGCACAAATTACTTGGCGTGATCTCGTTCTTGTTTGCTATTTATTGAGGCTAGAGGTTTGCAGGGATATCTTGATGGTGGAGCGCCAAAACTAGTTTCTATAGATCCAGGTTATAATAAGTGAAAATCAGAAAACTCCCTTATTATGTCTTGACTAATAAATTCTATGTAGCCTTTCATTTCACGGGGATATTTATTGCTTGATACAGCTAAGAAAATATGGGATGCTGCTTCACAGACTTATTCGCAATCTGGAAACTATGCTCAGAGGTATGAACTGCGACAGAAAGTTCATGAAACCAAGCAGGGGATCTGACTATCGCCCAGTATTTTGCTGAACTTAGTGGGTTATGGCAGGAACTGGACTATTATCAAGAATTTCAAGCAAAATTTGCTGATGATGCGACTTAGATTCAGAAGTTGATTGAGGTAGAACGAGTGTATGATTTTTTGGCTGGCCAAAATAATGAGTATGATTAGATTCGAGTCCAGATTCCTGGACGGGATCCTTTTCCATCCTTGTGACAGGCATACTCATTTGTACAACAAGAGGAAACTAGGAGGAGTGCTATGGTTTACAGATTTACATTGGATAAAGTAGGGTTGATTGCAAATTCAGCAAAAGAACAAATACAAGCTGTAAAGGGGGGTTCTTCAGATAGAGATCATTTATTTTGTGACTATTGTGGGAAGAATCGACACACTAAGGAATTCTGCTGGAAGTTAAATGGACGCCCAATTAGAGAGCGGAGGGAAGCGAGTCAGTTCATCTAGACCACAAGCACACGTATCTAATAGTGGAGCTTTGTCTGAAGAACCATCTATTGCTGGTAGCTTTTCTGATAGGGAAATTCAGTCCTTGAAACGGTTGTTGTCACAACTTGAATCTTCCTCATCTGTTGCAGCTTCTAATTTTGTTAATTCAGGTAATGCTTTTCTTACTTCTCTTGTGAAAATTGCAAAACCCTCTTGGGTGATAGATGCAGGAGCAAATAAACATACAACAGACTCTATAAACCATTTCCTCACATATTCTAAGTATCAAGGCACCGAAAAAATTCGTATTGCGGTTGGCTCTTTTGTACCGATTTCTGGCACAGGTTCTATTGACTGTACTTTCAATATTAAACTCTCTCCTTTTCTCTATGTTCCTCGATTTTCCATTAATCTGTTATCTGTTAGCTTAATCATAAAAACGCTTAATTGCAAAAT
>CANUEX010036278.1:0-13806 GCA_948099535.1 Jatropha multifida
GTGCTTCCTCATTCAATACCGAGCGTGTGGATCACATCTATCAGGATCCGCACACCTGCAATCCGAAGTTCCATCTGCACTACGGCGACCTGACGGATACGTCCAACCTGACCCGTATCCTGCAGGAAGTTCAACCGGATGAAGTCTACAACCTGGGCGCAATGAGCCATGTGGCCGTTTCGTTTGAATCCCCGGAATACACCGCCGACGTGGATGCGATGGGTACGCTGCGTCTGCTGGAAGCGATTCGCTTCCTCGGCCTTGAGAAGAAAACCCGTTTCTACCAGGCATCAACCTCTGAACTGTATGGTCTGGTGCAGGAAATTCCGCAGAAAGAGACCACGCCGTTCTACCCGCGTTCTCCGTATGCAGTTGCCAAACTTTATGCCTACTGGATCACCGTGAACTACCGTGAATCTTATGGCATGTATGCCTGCAACGGCATTCTGTTCAACCACGAATCTCCGCGTCGCGGCGAAACTTTCGTAACCCGTAAAATTACCCGTGCGATCGCCAACATTGCTCAGGGTCTGGAATCCTGCCTGTACCTCGGCAACATGGATTCCCTGCGTGACTGGGGCCATGCGAAAGACTACGTGAGAATGCAGTGGATGATGCTGCAACAGGAAAAACCGGAAGACTTCGTTATCGCCACCGGCGTGCAGTACTCCGTGCGTCAGTTCGTCGAAATGGCAGCAGCGCAACTGGGTATCAAACTGCGCTTTGAAGGCACGGGCGTAGAAGAGAAGGGTATTGTGGTTTCCGTGACCGGCCATGATGCACCGGGCGTGAAACCGGGTGATGTAATCGTCGCCGTTGACCCGCGCTACTTCCGTCCTGCGGAAGTGGAAACCCTGCTGGGCGATCCGACCAAAGCACACGAAAAACTGGGCTGGAAACCGGAAACCACGCTGCAGGAGATGGTCTCCGAGATGGTGGCGAAAGATCTGGAAGCAGCGAAAAAACACTCACTGCTTAAAGCCCACGGTTACGAGGTTGCCATCGCGCTGGAGTCTTAAGCATGACCAAACAACGTATTTTCGTGGCTGGCCATCGCGGGATGGTGGGATCAGCCATTGTTCGCCAGCTCGAACAACGTGCGGATGTTGAACTGGTACTGCGCTCCCGTGAAGAGCTGAACCTGCTGGATTCCGCTGCTGTCGATGCTTTTTTCGCCAGCAACCGTATCGACCAGGTTTACCTGGCGGCGGCAAAAGTGGGCGGTATTGTGGCGAACAATACCTACCCGGCGGACTTCATCTACGAAAACATGATGATTGAGAGCAACATCATTCACTCAGCGCATAAGCATGACGTGAACAAGCTGTTGTTCCTCGGTTCGTCCTGTATCTACCCGAAACTGGCACACCAACCGATCGCGGAAAGTGAGCTGTTGCAGGGGACGCTGGAGCCGACTAACGAGCCGTACGCGATTGCCAAGATCGCCGGTATCAAACTGTGCGAGTCCTACAATCGCCAGTATGACCGCGACTACCGCTCGGTAATGCCGACGAACCTGTATGGTCCGCACGATAACTTCCACCCGAGCAATTCGCACGTGATCCCGGCGCTGCTGCGCCGCTTCCACGAGGCGACGCAGGAGAACACGCCGGACGTGGTGGTGTGGGGAAGCGGCACGCCGATGCGTGAATTCCTGCACGTGGACGATATGGCGGCAGCCAGCATCCATGTTCAGGAGCTGGCGCGCGAAGTGTGGCAAGAGAACACCGAACCGATGCTGTCGCATATCAACGTTGGTACTGGTGTGGATTGCACGATTCGCGAACTGGCGCAGACAGTTGCCAGCGTTGTCGGCTACAAAGGCCGCGTGGTGTTTGACGCCACCAAGCCGGACGGTACGCCGCGTAAATTGCTGGATGTGACGCGTCTGCATCAGCTTGGCTGGTATCACGAGATCTCACTGGAAGCAGGGCTTGCAAGCACCTACCAGTGGTTCCTTGAAAACCAGCACCGGTTCCGGGGGTAGGCATGTTTTTAAGTCAGGAAGATTTTGCCACGGTGGTGCGCTCCACCCCGCTGATTTCCATCGATTTGATCGTGGAAAACTCACGCGGCGAGTTTTTGCTCGGCAAGCGCACTAACCGTCCGGCCCAGGGATACTGGTTTGTGCCGGGCGGACGCGTGCAAAAGGACGAACCGCTGGCGGCCGCTTTCGAGCGGCTGACCCTGGCGGAACTGGGGCTGCGCCTGCCGATGTCTGCAGGCGAGTTTTACGGCGTCTGGCAGCACTTCTATGACGATAATTTCTCCGGTAGCGATTTTTCCACCCACTACATTGTGCTGGGTTTCCGCCTGCGCGTGGACGAGCAAACGCTCGCACTGCCGCCGGATCAGCACAATGACTATCGCTGGGGGACGCCGGAGTCGCTGATTGCCGACCCGCTGGTGCATGACAACAGCCGCGCCTATTTCCTCGACGCACAGGGAGTACCGGGCTTATGAAGATCCTGGTCTATGGCATCAACTATTCGCCGGAGCTTACCGGGATCGGTAAGTACACCGGCGAAATGGTGGAATGGATGGCCCGTCAGGGCCATGAAGTGCGCGTGATCACAGCGCCGCCTTACTATCCGGAATGGAAAGTCGGCGAGCACTACAGCGCCTGGCGCTGGCGTAAAGAGCAGGGTGCCGCCACGGTGTGGCGCTGCCCGCTGTATGTGCCAAAACAGCCATCGACCCTGAAGCGTTTACTGCATCTGGGCAGCTTTGCCCTCAGCAGCTTTTTCCCGCTGATGGCGCAGCGTAGCTGGAAACCGGACCGCATTATCGGCGTGGTGCCAACGTTGTTTTGCACGCCGGGGATGCGCCTGCTGGCCAAACTGAGCGGCGCAAAAACCGTGCTGCATATTCAGGATTATGAAGTGGACGCCATGCTCGGTCTGGGAATGGCGGGTAAAGGTAAAAGCGGCCGCGTGGCGAAGCTGGCGACCGCGTTTGAACGCAGCAATCTGCATAACGTCGATAACGTCTCCACCATCTCTCGCTCAATGATGAACAAAGCGCGCGAGAAAGGGGTGGAGGCCGACAAAATCATCTTCTTCCCGAACTGGTCGGAAGTGGCGCGGTTTCGCGATGTCAGCGATGCCGATGTCACGGAACTGCGCCGCAATCTCGGTCTGCCGGATGACAAAAAAATCGTTCTTTACTCCGGCAACATCGGCGAGAAGCAGGGGCTGGAAAACGTCATTGAAGCCGCTGCGCAGTTACACACCCATCCATGGCTGTTTGTCATTGTCGGTCAGGGCGGGGGGAAGGCGCGGCTGGAAAAACAGGTTAGTGAACGCAGCCTGAACAACGTCATCTTCTTCCCGTTGCAGCCGTACGATGCGCTGCCGGCGCTGCTGAAAATGGGCGATTGCCATCTGGTTATTCAGAAACGTGGTGCGGCCGATGCGGTATTGCCGTCCAAGCTGACCAACATTCTGGCGGTGGGCGGTAATGCGGTAATCACTGCTGAAGAGAGCACTGAGCTCGGGCAACTCTGTCTGGCAGAGCCAGGCATTGCGGTCTGCGTGGAGCCGGAATCGGTCGAGGCGCTGACCTGGGGCATTGAGCGCGCGCTGGCGCTGCCCAAAAACAACACGGTGGCACGTGAATATGCCGAACGCACGCTCGAAAAAGAGAGCGTATTAAACCAGTTTATTGCTGATATCAGCCCGGAAAGTTCCGTGAAGCCCGTACGCGCCCGCGAAAGCGCGCAGCACGAAGGCCGCCTGAATTTTGACGGGAATGGGGATAAATCATGAGTCAAACACAACTCTATCCGGTAGTGATGGCCGGAGGCTCCGGAAGCCGTCTGTGGCCGTTGTCCCGCGTGCTTTACCCTAAACAGTTTCTCTGCCTGAAGGGCGATCTCACCATGTTGCAGACCACCGTCTGTCGCCTGAATGGTGTCGAGTGTGAAAGCCCGGTGGTGATTTGTAATGAACAACATCGCTTTATTGTCGCCGAGCAACTGCGTCAACTGCACAAGCTGACCGAGAACATCATTCTCGAACCGGCTGGCCGTAATACCGCTCCGGCGATTGCGCTGGCGGCGCTGGCGATAAAACGCCACAACCCGGACAGCGATCCGCTGATGCTGGTGCTGGCGGCCGACCATGTCATTCAGAACGAAGAGGCGTTTCGCGCCTCGGTTCGCGACGCTATTCCTTATGCGCAGAGTGGCAAACTGGTGACCTTCGGCATCGTGCCGGATCTGCCGGAAACGGGCTATGGCTATATCCGCCGCGGCGGTGTCAGTGCCGGGCAGGCCGATTCCGTTGCCTTTGAGGTGGCGCAGTTCGTTGAAAAACCGAACCTGGAAACGGCACAGGGTTACGTTGCCAGCGGCGAATATTACTGGAACAGCGGTATGTTCCTGTTCCGTGCCGGTCGTTTCCTTGAAGAGCTGAATAAATATCGTCCGGACATTTTGCGCGCCTGCGAACAGGCGATGCAGGCCGCTGATCCGGATATGGATTTTGTCCGCGTTGATGAAGAGGCGTTCCTCGCCTGCCCGGAAGAGTCGATTGACTATGCGGTAATGGAACGCACGGCGGATGCGGTGGTCGTGCCGATGGATGCAGGCTGGAGCGATGTCGGTTCCTGGTCTTCGCTGTGGGAAATCAGCCAGCACACACCGGAGGGAAACGTCCATCACGGCGACGTCATCAGCCATAACACCCAAAACAGCTACGTGTATGCGGAGTCCGGGCTGGTCACGACCGTCGGCGTGAAAGATCTGGTGGTGGTTCAGACCAAAGATGCGGTGCTGATTGCCGATCGCAATCAGGTACAGGATGTGAAAAAAGTGGTAGAGAAAATCAAAGCCGACGGACGTCACGAGCATCATATCCACCGTGAAGTTTACCGCCCATGGGGCAAATATGACTCCATCGATACCGGCGATCGCTATCAAGTGAAACGCATTACCGTGAAGCCGGGCGAGGGGCTCTCCGTACAGATGCATCATCACCGTGCGGAGCACTGGGTAGTGGTGGCGGGAACGGCGAAAGTGACCATCAATGATGAAGTGAAATTACTCGGTGAGAATGAATCGATCTATATCCCGCTTGGCGCGCATCACTGTCTGGAAAACCCGGGGAAAATTCCGCTCGATCTGATTGAAGTTCGTTCGGGTTCGTACCTGGAAGAAGACGACATCGTGCGCTTTGCGGATCGCTACGGGCGAGTTTAAAAGCCAGTGCCGGACGCGGTGTTGCCCGTCCGGCAGAAAAAACAAACGAATCAATAACAAATGGCCATTTTACGGTCAAGGCTGACTGTTGCCTTAAGAAGAGGTAATGATGGAAAAATTAACCTGTTTTAAAGCTTACGATATCCGTGGAAAGCTGGGCGAAGAACTGAATGAAGATATCGCATGGCGTATCGGCCGCGCCTACGGTGAATACCTGAAGCCGCAAACGATTGTGCTGGGCGGCGATGTGCGTCAGACCAGCGAATCGTTGAAACTGGCGCTGGCGAAAGGGCTGCAGGATGCGGGCGTCAACGTGCTGGATATCGGTCTTTCCGGTACCGAAGAGATCTATTTTGCCACGTTCCATCTCGGCGTGGATGGCGGCATCGAAGTGACTGCCAGCCACAACCCGATGGACTATAACGGCATGAAGCTGGTGCGCAAAGGCGCACGTCCAATCAGCGGCGATACCGGGCTGCGCGATGTGCAGCGTCTGGCGGAAGCCAACGACTTTCCGCCGGTGGATGCGGAAAAACGCGGCAGCTATGAGCAGATTAACCTGCGCGATGCCTATATCGATCATCTGCTGGGCTATATCAATCCGGCTAACCTTAAGCCATTGAAACTGGTGATCAACTCCGGTAACGGCGCGGCAGGTCCGGTAGTGGATGCCATTGAAGCCCGCTTCAAAGCGCTGAACGTGCCGGTGACCTTTATCAAAGTGCATAACGAACCGGACGGCACTTTCCCGCACGGTATTCCTAACCCGCTGCTGCCGGAGTGTCGCGCGGATACCCGCAATGCGGTGCTGGAACATCACGCCGACATGGGGATCGCCTTTGACGGCGATTTCGACCGCTGCTTCTTGTTCGATGGTGAAGGGCGCTTTATTGAAGGCTACTACATCGTTGGTTTGCTGGCGGAAGCGTTCCTCGAAAAACACCCTGGCGCCAAAATCATCCATGACCCGCGTCTCTCCTGGAACACGGTGGATGTGGTGACGCGCGCAGGCGGCACGCCGGTAATGTCAAAGACCGGGCACGCATTTATTAAAGAACGTATGCGTAACGAAGATGCCATCTATGGCGGCGAGATGAGCGCGCACCACTACTTCCGCGATTTCGCCTATTGCGACAGCGGCATGATCCCGTGGCTGCTGGTCACTGAGCTGCTGTGCCTGAAAGGTAAAACCCTCGCCGAGCTGGTCAGCGATCGAATGCTGGCGTTCCCGGCGAGTGGTGAAATCAACAGCAAGCTTGCCGATCCGGTCACGGCTATCCAGCGTGTTGAGCAGCATTTTACGCCCGGCGCGCTGGAGATCGATCGCACCGACGGCATCAGCATCGCCTTCCCTGAGTGGCGCTTTAACCTCCGTTCATCCAATACCGAGCCGGTAGTGCGACTGAACGTTGAGTCGCGTCGCGATGTGTCACTGATGGAGGCACGAACGCAGGAAATTCTGGCGCTGTTGAATCAGTAAATCTCGGCGTTGCTCTCCCCCGGACGTGGGGAGAGTCAACATACAGGCAGGTAAAACGATGACTCATCTAAAAAAGCGCGACCGGGCCAAAACGAATGCATCGTTAATCTCAATCGTGCAGCGATTCTCTGACATCACCATTATGTTCGGTGGGCTGTGGCTGGTGTGCAAATTGAATGCGTTGCCCTTTTTCTACATGCATCTGCTGATGGCTCTGCTCTCCCTGGTTGTCTTCCAGATGATTGGCGGAATGACCGATTTTTATCGCTCCTGGCGAGGGGTAAAAATTACGACTGAACTGACCCTACTGTTGCAGAACTGGACGCTCAGCCTGATTTTCAGCGCGGGGCTGCTCTCGTTCAACAACGATTTCGATAACACCTTCATGATCTATCTCCCCTGGTATTTGTTAACCAGTATGGGGCTGATGCTGAGCCGCGCGGTGATCCGCTTTGGCGCAGGCTGGCTGCGGAACCTGGGCTATAACACGCGCCGCGTTGCGGTGGCGGGGGATATGCCGATGGGCCAGGCGTTGCTGGAAGGTTTTCGCAATGAACCCTGGTTGGGATTCGATGTGGTGGGGGTGTACCACGATCCGCAACCGGGCGGCATCACCACCGGCTGGGCGGGTAATCTCGACCAGCTGGTTGACGATGCGAAAGCGGGGAAAATTCACAACGTCTATATCGCGATGTCGATGAATGATGCGGCCAGCATCAAAAAGCTGGTGCGTCAGTTGGCAGACACCACCTGTTCAGTGATCCTGATCCCGGATGTCTTCACCTTCAATATTCTGCATTCGCGGATTGAAGAGATGAATGGCGTGCCGGTAGTTCCGCTGTACGAAACACCGCTTTCTGGCGTGAACCGCATTCTGAAACGCCTTGAAGACATTGTACTCTCGTCAATGATTTTACTGCTGATCTCTCCGGTTCTGCTGGCGATTGCGGTGGCGGTAAAACTCAGCTCTCCCGGCCCGATTATCTTCCGTCAGACCCGCTATGGCATGGACGGTAAGCCAATCAAAGTCTGGAAATTCCGTTCCATGAGGGTGATGGAAAACGACAAAGTGGTGACCCAGGCAACGCAGAACGATCCGCGTGTAACCAAAGTGGGGAGCTTCCTGCGCCGTACCTCGCTCGACGAACTGCCGCAGTTCATTAATGTGCTGCTCGGCGGCATGTCTATCGTTGGCCCACGCCCGCATGCGGTGGCGCACAACGAGCAGTACCGTTCGCTGATTGAGGGTTACATGCTGCGTCATAAAGTGAAACCGGGCATTACCGGCTGGGCGCAGATTAACGGCTGGCGCGGCGAAACCGACACGCTGGAAAAAATGGAAAAACGCGTTGAGTTCGACCTGGAGTACATCCGCGAGTGGAGTCTGTGGTTCGATATCAAAATCGTTTTTCTGACCATCTTTAAAGGCTTTATTAATAAAGCGGCGTATTAAAGGAAAGGTCATGAGCCTGAGAGAAAAAACCATCAGCGGTGCAAAGTGGTCAGCGATGGCCACTTTAACCATCATCGGCCTGGGGCTGGTGCAGATGACGGTGCTGGCGCGCATTATCGATAATCACCAGTTCGGTCTGTTGACCGTCTCACTGGTGATTATCGCGCTGGCGGATACGCTGTCGGATTTTGGTATTGCTAACTCCATTATTCAGCGCAAAGAGATAAGCCATCTGGAACTCACCACCCTGTACTGGCTGAACGTTGGGCTGGGGATTGTGGTTTGTCTGCTGGTTTTCTCGCTGAGCAACGTCATTGCCAGCGTCTTGCACAACCCGGATCTGGCGCCGCTGATCAAAACCCTGTCGTTCGCCTTTGTGGTGATCCCGCACGGTCAGCAGTTCCGCGCGCTGATGCAGAAAGAGCTGGAGTTCAATAAGATTGGCGCGATTGAAACCGTGTCGGTACTGGCGGGCTTCTGCTTTACGGTGATCAGCGCCTTTTACTGGCCGCTGGCGATGACAGCCATCCTCGGTTATCTGGTCAACAGCGCCGTTCGTACGCTGCTGTTCGGCTATTTTGGCCGCAAGATCTATCGCCCTGGCTTGCATTTCTCCCTTGCGTCGGTCAGTTCAAATCTGCGCTTTGGCGCATGGCTGACGGCTGACAGCATCATTAACTATGTCAACACCAACCTCTCCACGTTAGTGCTGGCGCGTATCCTCGGCGCCAGCGTCGCCGGGGGATACAACCTGGCGTACAACGTGGCGGTGGTGCCGCCGATGAAGCTCAACCCGATTATTACCCGCGTACTGTTCCCGGCGTTCGCCAAAATTCAGGACGACACGGAGAAGCTGCGTGTTAACTTCTACAAGCTGCTGTCGGTGGTGGGGATCATCAACTTCCCCATCCTGCTGGGGCTGATGGTGGTGTCGAACAATTTTGTGCCGCTGGTCTTTGGCGACAAGTGGAACAGCATTATCCCGATCCTGCAATTGCTCTGTATTGTTGGCCTGCTGCGCGCGGTCGGTAACCCTATCGGTTCGCTGCTGATGGCGAAAGCGCGGGTGGATATCAGTTTTAAATTCAATGTTTTCAAAACGTTTCTCTTTATTCCCGCCATTATTATCGGCGGCCATCTGGCCGGTGCGCTGGGCGTAACGCTGGGTTTCCTGCTGGTGCAAATCATCAACACCGTGTTGAGCTACTTCGTGATGATCAAACCGGTGCTCGGTTCCAGCTATCGTCAGTACATCCTCAGCCTGTGGTTGCCGTTCTACTTATCGCTGCCGACGCTGGTCGTGAGCTATGGCCTTGGGCTGGCGCTGAACGGGCATATGCCGCTGGCCGCCATGCTGGCAGTACAGGTCGCGGCAGGCGTACTGGCTTTCGCGGTGATGCTGATTGTCTCGCGCAACGCGCTGGTGGTGGAGATGAAGCGCCAGTTTTGCCGCAACGAGAAACTTAAAACGCTGCTTCGCGCAGGATAAGAAACGTTATTGAACCCCTTCATGAGGTCGTTATGAAATTATTGATCCTTGGCAATCATACCTGCGGAAACCGTGGTGACAGCGCAATTTTACGCGGATTGCTGGATGCGATTGCCCTGATTAATCCTGATGCAGACGTTGACGTGATGAGTCGCTATCCGGTGAGTTCATCATGGTTATTAAACCGTCCGGTGATGGGCGATCCGCTCTACAGCCAGATGAAAGAGCACAATAACGCCGCCGGTCTGATGGGGCGGGTGAAGAAAGTGCTACGCCGTCGCTATCAGCACCAGGTTCTGCTTTCACGCGTGACGGACACCGGCAAGCTGCGCAATATCGCCATCGCCCAGGGCTTTACCGATTTTGTCCGCAGGCTTAACGATTATGACGCGATTATTCAGGTCGGCGGTTCGTTCTTTGTCGATCTCTATGGCGTGCCGCAATTTGAACATGCGCTCTGCACCTTCATGGCGAAAAAGCCGCTTTATATGATTGGTCACAGCGTTGGCCCGTTCCAGAATGAAGCTTTCAACCAACTGGCGAATTATGTTTTCGGTCACTGTGATGCGCTGATCTTACGTGAAACCGTCAGCCTGAATCTGATGAAGCAGAGCAATATCACTACAGCGAAAGTGGAGCAGGGCGTGGATACCGCTTGGCTGGTGGATCACCATCAGCACGATTTTGTTGCCAGCTATGCGGTGCAGCACTGGCTGAACCTGGCAGCAAAACAGAAAACCGTCGCCATTACCCTGCGCGAACTGGCACCGTTCGACAAGCGATTGAATACCACGCAGCAGGCCTACGAACAGGCATTTGCCGGAGTGGTCAACCGCATTATCGATGCGGGCTACCAGGTGATTGCGCTTTCCACCTGTACCGGTATCGACAGCTACAACAAAGATGACCGCATGGTGGCGCTCAACCTGGGCCAGTACGTTAACGATCCGTCGCAATACCATGTGGTGATGGATGAACTCAACGATCTGGAGATGGGAAAATTGCTGGCCGCCTGCGATTTGACTGTCGGCACGCGTCTGCACTCGGCGATCATCTCAATGAACTTTGGTACCCCGGCGATTGCCATCAACTACGAACACAAATCGGCGGGCATCATGCAGCAACTGGGCATGCCGGAAATGGCGGTCGATATTCGTCACTTGCTGGACGGTTCGCTGGCGGCGATGGTCGCCGATTCGCTGGGTCAGTTACCTGCAATTAACCAGCGTCTGGCAACAGCGGTTGCGGCTGAACGCGAACAGGGCATGAAGATGGTGAAATCGGTGCTTGATCGCGTACAGGAGGTGAAATGAAAGTCAGCTTCTTTTTGCTGAAGTTTCCATTATCTTCCGAAACCTTTGTCCTCAACCAGATTGTTGCGTTTATCAATATGGGGTTTGAGGTGGAAATCATCGCTCTGCAAAAGGGCGATATGAACAATACCCATGCGGCGTACACTGAATACCGACTGGCGGAGAAAACCCGCTGGTTGCTGTCGGAACCGGAAGGACGTATGGCGAAGCTGGGTTACCGTGCGCAGGCAATGGCGCGCGGGATGTGGAAATCAGCAACCTGGAAAGCGCTGAATATCAGCCGCTATGGTAACGAGGCGCGTAACCTGATCCTGCCGGCGATTTGCGCCCTCGCGCCACGTACCTTCAAGGCGGATATTTTTATTGCTCACTTTGGCCCGGCAGGCGTTACGGCGGCAAAACTGCGTGAACTTGGGGTGCTGAAGGGCAAAATTGCCACGGTTTTCCATGGCATCGATATTTCCCATCGCGATGTGCTGAACCACTACACGCCGGAGTATCAGCAACTGTTCCAGCGCGGGGATTTGATGCTGCCGATCAGCGAACTGTGGGCGGGAAGACTGAAAAAGATGGGATGCCCGGAGAAAAAAATCGCGGTTTCGCGTATGGGCGTCGATATGGCGCGCTTTAGCCTGCGCCCGGTTAGAACGCCGGGCACTCCGCTGCAAATTATCTCAGTGGCGCGTCTTACCGAGAAAAAAGGGCTGCATGTGGCGATTGAAGCCTGCCGCCTGCTGAAGGAACGCGGCGTCGATTTCAAATATCGCATTCTGGGTATCGGTCCGTGGGAACGCCGTTTGCGTACGTTGATCGAACAGTTCCAACTGGAAGATGTGATTGAGATGCCGGGCTTCAAACCGAGCCATGAAGTCAAGGCCATGCTCGATGAAGCGGATGTTTTCCTGTTACCTTCGGTGACGGGCGCGGATGGCGATATGGAAGGGATACCCGTTGCACTGATGGAAGCGATGGCCGTGGGCATTCCGGTGGTTTCGACGGTGCACAGCGGCATTCCGGAGCTGATTGAAGCCGGGAAATCTGGCTGGCTGGTGCCGGAAAACGATGCTCAGGCGCTGGCGCAGCGGCTTGCCGCGTTTGGCTCGATGCAGGGCCAGGATTTAGCGCCGGTGGTGACGCGTGCGCGGGAAAAAGTCGAAGCCGACTTTAATCAAAAGATCATCAATCAGCAGCTTGCCAGTCTGTTGCAGGCGCTTTGAATCGAGGTTTTATGACCGCAAAAAAAGCATCAACACCGCTCTCACGCCGCACTTTTCTCGCTGCCAGCTCTGCACTGGCAGCGCTTCCGTTACTGCATTCGCCAGCCGCGCGTGCGCTGGGGGGCAAGGGTTCCGTCAATATCAGTGATTATGATCACAACGACTGGCCCGCTGCGTTAAATAAAGCCTTTAACGAGGGGCAAACGGTAGAAATTCCCGCCGGCCTGGTGTGTGAAAATATCAATACCGGGATCTTTATCCCGCCGGGTAAAACGCTTTTGATACGCGGTACGCTAAAGAGCAGTGGGCGCGGACGATTTGTGTTGCAGGATGGTAGCCGCGTTATCGGCGAGAAAGGCGGAAGCTTGTATAACATTACGCTGGATGTGCGCGGTTCCAACTGTGTCATCCAGGGCGTCAGCATGAGTGGCTACGGCCCGATCATGCAGATTTATATTGGTGGCAAAAATACCGGCACGATGCGTAACTTACTGATAGATAACATCACTGTCAGCAAGGCTAACTACGGTATCCTGCGCCAGGGTTACCATAATCAACTGGATGGCGCGCGCATCACGAATAGCCGTTTCAGCGATTTGCAGGGCGATGCCATCGAATGGAACGTGGCAATTAACGATCGCAATATCCTGATTTCCGACCATGTCATCAAAAATATCGATTGCACCAACGGCCAGATTAACTGGGGAATCGGTATCGGGCTGGCGGGCAGTACCTACGACAATAATTACCCGGAAGATCAGGCGGTTAAAAATTTCGTCGTGGCCAATATTACCGGCAGTAATTGCCGCCAACTGGTACACGTCGAGAACGGCAAACATTTCATTATCCGCAACGTTAAAGCCGAAAATATCACTCCCGATTTCAGCAAAAAGGCGGGTCTGGATAATGCCACGATCGCTATTTACGGCTGCGATAATTTTGTTGTTGATAATGTCAGTATGGTCAATAGTGCCGGAATGTTGATTGGTTATGGCGTGATCAAGGGGAATTATTTATCCATTCCGCAGAACTTTAAACTGAACGATATTCAGCAGGATAACAGCGGTAGCAAATATAAACTGCGTGGTATCCAGATATCGTCCGGTAATGCTACGTCGTTTGTGGCGATCACTAATCTAAAAATGCAGCATGCGACACTCGAGTTGCATAACAAGCCGCAACATCTTTTCTTACGCAATATCAATGTAATGCAAGATGCAGCTAATGGCCCGGCGTTGAAACTCAATTTTGACATGCGCAAAGATGTGCGCGGACGCTTTATGGCCAGGCAGGACACGCTGTTGTCCCTGGCGAATATTCACGCAGTTAACGAAAACGGGCAAAGCTCGGTGGATATCGACAGGGTCGATCAGCATGTGGTGAATGTTGATAATTTGAACTTCCGACTACCGGCGAAGCGGTTATAACCCGTTATTACGGGCTTTTGCGATAAATCCTGGTGATTTAACCGGGGGGTTAGGATTACATCGTTGGCCTGATCTGGACAGTCATAACACAACATAAGACTTTTTACCGATCCTCATCGCTAACTTGCTGGCGAAACCAGGTTAAAGGTTTATACTTCGTCCAATTATTATAGGTGGATAGAAATAATGGTTAATTTGAAAGCAGTTATTCCGGTAGCAGGGCTGGG